>JAKIXB010000059.1:0-36102 GCA_021642125.1 Nothophoma quercina | reverse complement strand
TTACTTTTACTACTCTACTAGCTAAGTAAGTTAGTAGCTAGTAAGGTAAAGGGAAACTAAGTAGTATAGAAGGTAACTACATAATTAGTAGAAGTGCCACTAATAAGCACTTTATTAGGGAAATAAACGCTTAATAATTAAGTAGAATTAAAAGTTAAGAGGGATATTAATATATAAGTATTTATATTATATATAATATGCTTAGGTACTAGTACGCATCTACTAAACGCTACCCTAAACAGCTAAGCACTCTAATAGTAACCTAGGCGCTCTTAGGAATAGGTTTTCCTTTATAGGACTACTTAGGGGGTGTATTACGCGCAGAGCGTATAGGTATATACTAAGTTACGTAGTTAAACTACTTCTTAAGTACTAAGTAGGTCCTATATACCTTAGAAGCTTAGTTATCTTGTAATACTAACAACAAGCGTCTTAATAACTACCTACACGCTTAATTAAGCAAGATTACATAATCATTAAATTTTCTTTATATATAAATAACGTTTTATATGTAGAGCTAGAAAGTTACTAATTAAATACTATTAATTACCTAAGCTATAGTCTTATAAGCTCGTTATATATTACAAACCTAAAATAAGGCATAAAAGAAAATAAGAAAAAGAAGGATTAATAATACTTAGGGACAACCTGCAGGTCTTTAAAAAGGTTAGCATTTAGGACTAATAATAATGTAACCTCTTAGGTTTTAAAGTCTTAGTAGAATGCTATAATAGAATAAGTTACGTATATTTTAAAAAATCTTATGATATTCTAAGATATCTTAATGTTAGTATAATACTAGAATAATAGAATATGTATAGAACACTTCTTAGGTATATAGTACGTAGGAACATAACTCTTATAGTTTATATTTAACTTTAGTAATTAAGTTTATTATTAGAATCTTAACCTTATAAATAGTAAGTTATAAAGCACGTTACTCTTCTATTACCTTAAGCTATTATATTAGACTTTGTCTAGATATCTTATCTCTACCCAATCTTAACGTACTCATCCCTAAAACCTAACTCGAACTAGTACACTTTTAGACTTCGTCTAGTACGACTTTAACATCTAGATTAGAAACTAATACGTCTATACTAGATATAGCTAGTATATTCTAATAGCTCTATAGTAATAGGAATTAGCATCTTATAGCGTTCTTTTTATAAAAACTTATACTAGTAGTGAAGTCCTACTATATATATAATTTATACCTTTTTACTATTATTATAATATTAAAATACTAGTGTTAGTACGTAAAGGGCCTGTCTTTCAGGCTAGAGATCTTAGTAGACTATAATAACCTTTAGGGTTTTAAAGAGATATATAAATTATTAAAAAGACAAGCAGGCTAGGTATTAAAGCTTATAGTATATAACTTTAAGATAAAGTATTGCGTAAGTAAGATAAACTTTATAGATAGGCTATTAAGATGCCTAGTAAGTGCTAGTAAGGCTAATACTAAAGTAATAAATATATTACTAATATTATAATAGAAGTTATAGCTAGCTAAAGTCTAGACTATATTACTAGATATAGGACTAGTTACAGAGGGTAGCTAGATAATAGCTTAAAAATAAGTAGGTACGCCCTATCTTATAAAAGATGCTACTACAGGCTGCTAGCAAGACGCTAGGGCACTAAATAGTAAGATTAAGTATATACTATTATTAGAGTATACTAATATAGGAAGTATTATATTTATTTATAAGCTTACTAAGGTAGCTGCCTAGGAGGCTGCTAATAAATTACAAGTATATAACAAGCTATAATCTTAAATAATAGATCTAATTTAAGAGTCTTAAAGTATAGACTTGTAAATAAAATAAGTATAAGATAATATTAACTACCTATTGCTATAATAGCGCCTTAGCTAAGGTAAGAGGAGGTTATAGCTATTTAATAATATAGGTATCTTAGAATTCAAAACCTATGTATATATGCCGCTAGAGCTAGCTCTTTAAGTAGAGCTTTTTAAATAATACTATAATAACCTACTTACTAGCTACTTTAGTAGAGCTAAAGTACTAAAGCTATTATCTTAGTTATACTATTAGCTTAATATTAAAAAAAACCTTAAAGAGTATACTAATTTATACCAAGTATATTAAGAGGTATAAATGGTAAAGTATTACTTACTTAGCGTTCTATATGCGTTGCTGCAGCCTTAAGGTCCCTAGTAAGAACTAATAATAGATTTTATTATATGTCTCCCTCTTAGCAGGTAAGATAGCAGGGCTTATAATATAATTTAGGTAGTAGTTAACTACTATATAAAGATAGTTTTATATATTTCTACTACTAAAACTATTACTACAATAGAGCTTACAGACCTCTTTATAGATAATATTATTTACTTCTTAAGCGTTTTTTAAAGTATTATTTCTAATTAAGGCAGCGTCTTTACATTGTAATTTTAGGTAAACCTCTACTTTATAGTAAAGGTAAAACGCGAGCTAAGCACTATATTCTACTTATAGACTCATAAGTAGATAGAGTAATAAAACTAAATACTAGAATAATACTTACGTATATATATTAATAATAATTAGGCTAGCTAAACAGCACTACCCTTACTAGAAGAGTTTATATATAATAATTCTTATTAGCTAATAATTAGCATGTTTCTTTTTTTAACTTACTATAGGTTCTACCTATAGCTTAACTACAAGCTAGTAATAGTAACTAGGGTTCCTTAAGTAGTATAGAAGATTGCGTATTTAATTTAGATACGTAAAAACTTAGAGGCTAGCTAGAAAAAAGTAATAGATTACTAGCAAATATACTATAATAACTGATATAGACCCTAGATATTTAGTATAGAGGACCTAGTCCTTCTTAAAATAAATTACTTATAACTACGCCTACTTAGTAGAAAGCTAGCGCTATAATACATTAGACCTTTTAGAGTAAAGAAACTAGTAGTAGCTTAAGTATATTAACTAATACTACTATTTATAATACTAATCTATCCTATATTCTATACGTCTTAGCTACGCCTATTCTATTACTAATAGGATAACTTAGAGTTACTACTAAGGCCTATCTAGCTATATAAAAGCAATACATCTAGAAACTAATATATCATTAGAACCCTTATAGATAAGAAAGCTACTAAGGGGAAGATTAAGTACCTAGTAAAATAGCAAGGCTAGTTAAGTGATTATAATAAATAATTGAATAAAGAAGACATTAATAAGTCTTTAGTAGATAATTATAAGGGAAGTAAAAGCATGTTATAAATTAATATAAATTCTAGTATAAGCCTTATATTATCTAGGAGTACCTACTGCGTAATAATAGTAAACTAATACATACTTAATAGTATTCAATCTTATCTTCCTTTAGCTTAGCTTTAAGCTTACCCAATATTATATAGTTATTATTATTATTATTCTATATACTACTACGTGTTTATGTTTTAGTTCTTAGTATAACGGTAGTGCCCTTCCTACGTACTACTAGTATAGCCTTAAGAATTACTTAAGGTAATAACTTTACTATACTAGGTAACTTAAACTTATTCTTAGAGCCTAAGGGCTAACCACGACGCTTAGGAGTAATAAAGAAAGGAAGTAGAAGAGATAACAGTAGAACACCTTTACTAAAAAGCTTATTAGTATTAGACTTTATAATAGAAGTAGTAGTAAGGGTAAATAGAGTAGGTACTTTCTTTATATACCTTAGTATCTTACTTGCAAGTAGGTTTAATAGCAGCACGTAATAAAAGTTTATAGGTAACTAAAGTATACGCGTATATAGGCTATAACTACTATTACTGCTATTACTATTATCTTTATTACTAGTGGAGCTAGCTTCATCTAGGGTATTAGAGAGCAGCGTATTATAAGCGCTAATAAAGTAAAGACTAGCCTAAACGATATTAATATAATAGCATAATAATGGGATGAATAATACATACCTTCTAACGTATAACATCTAAAATACCCTTAGTAGTAACTACTAACCTAGTAGTAATATCAATCTATAAGGAATAGATTTTATTACTAGTAGGCTTATAAGTACTACTACACTTATTAGATTAATAATTCTAAGCTTTAGTAATAGTAGCCTACTAGTATTATAATACTATCTAGGAAGTAAACTATACTTCTATCTCCTACGCACTGCTAACCTAGGCTTTAGTAGTAACTAATAAATTATTAAGCTTAAAAATAGTATGATAAGGTATAAAAAGGCAGCGCTTTCCTAAACCATAGTAGTAAGTATACTTATAAGCTTCTTTATGGTTATACTTAAGAACACTAGTGTAAATGTACTTAGTATAGTAAAGGTAATTATTAAAGTATAAGGTATATAATAAAGTAGCATGTTACGTAAGTAGCGTCTCTAAAAAAAAATATTAGTAATAGTAAGGTAACATTAAAATAGTAGCTTTTAGGATAAGCTAATAGGTTATAGCTAAGTAAAGTAGAGTGTAACGCTATAATACTATATTAGGAAAGGTTTTTCTATCTTAAATTTTCAAGAAACGTAGTATTATACTATAAGGCATAGTAGGCCTGTAATATCTCTAATAACTAGGTAATGCTCAGCCTATGCTTTGCTAACGCCTATAATGTTCCTAGCAGGCCTGCTAGAACCTACTAGGATTATAGTATTTTTAGGTCTAGCTTCTATTTAAATTCTTCCTATTACTAATAACTATTACATAGGCCTTCTTAAGCTTATTTTCTCTTCAAAATAAGTAAACAATCTTTTATATAGCTATAGTATTAGCTTAGTTATTAAGATGTAAAGGTAGATGTTTTAATTCTCCTTACTAAGGTGCTAAAATAAGTACCCTCACTAAGCCTCTAGCTACTTCCCTACTTACTAATACTATAATATTATTAAAGATTAGTAACGAAATGCTATATTTTACTATATATAATTTTTATTTAAATATACTAGATCTAGTAGAAGATACAATAGACTTAAATTCTTTTTTAGGATTCTTTTACTTAAAAGCTTCATATATTGCTTCATCATAGGCCTATACAACTAAAGAATAGTTTATTATAATACTAAAACTTAGCTCTATAATATACTAAAGCTCTAGAACTTTGCTAACTAAGCTTGTAGCAGGCGTAGCATTTATAACAGGTATTACAGGCTTATTACAGGACATTACAACATTATAGAATATAGCAACTTATTATTAAAAGATATTGTTATAGAGACGTTATTAAGGCGTTGTTAGGAACGTTAGGGCTATAGAGGGGTCGTAGCACGAACATTATAGGGCTGCCCTTTAAACTATATTTTAAAAAACTTTTCCTAATATAGGACGTTCTCTAGGACCTATACAGTACTTAGCTAGAACCTATCCTAAGTAAGCAGTTCCTTTTAGGGTTTCAGTTACAATATATTAAATACTAAGTATACTTTATTTATTAAAGGAGGTAGCTTTAATTTATATACTAGCTTTCTCACTTTTCTTACTACTAGAAAGGGTCTTAAGTACTATACGTTAAACTTCTTAAAAGGATAACTAGTAGTAAGGTTCCTAGCTCTAAGTATTACTTATTTACTTTTAATAAAGTATTTCTTAAACCTCTTAAGGTTATACTAGTAAGTTTTACTTTTTTATATATACTTAAGACTATTCTTTACTATACTTTCTATCTTATACTACTATATAAGTTTCCTAGCTACTTACTAGTATAGTTTTAGCGTCTTAACGTCTTTATCCTATACTTCTAAAAGATAGTATAACTAGTACTTATTAAGTACTCTATTAAAGCCTTTTAGGTCTAGTTTATAGGCAACCTTAATAGAAGACTCTTTATATACTAAGTAAGCCTTAGGGTTGTATATATACTATATATATAGTAATAGTCCTACTTAGTTAATCTAGTAGTACTTTATATCTATATATAGATATGTTATCAACTTCTTATTTTAATACCTTATTTGATTAGTAGTTTATAGGTAAAACGCTATACTTAGGGAGTAGTCTATTTTAAGATAGTAATATATATTAGACTAAAACTAGCTAGTTAATACTACACCTTAATCTAATAGTGGTATAATAGGTAGACCTTACTTTAAGAAGTACTATTTAAGTGATAGTTTAGCTGCTTACAAGGCTATAATTATTTTAGTAATAGGGAGATACTAGACGTACTTACTAAATCTATCTACAAAGACTAAGATAGAGTTATACTTATTTCTCTAGTTATCTCTTAATTTTAGCAAGTCTATAATAAAGTTAAGAAAGTAATACTTCTTAGCTATATCTAGTACTAGAAAAGATACTAGTAGGCCCTATAGCTTGTATTACTAAATTCTATTTAACTAATATACTAGGTATCTTAATATATACTTATATACATCTCTAGCTAGATATAGCTAATAGTACTTCTATTTTAGTAATAAGATAGTTTTCTTAGTTCTATTATAGCCTTCTATTAAGTCATTATAGTTCCCTAAAAGGATAGTTTAGTAAAGAAATATATTCTTAGGAATCTATACTTCCCTACTCTTATCTAAAGTTCTACTAGGGTTAACTTTACAGTAGTACTATCCCTTCTTTACTCTACCTACCTTTTAGCACGTTAGCAACTTATTTATAAAAAAAGCCTTATCTTACTCTTGAACTTCCTTAATATAGTTAGTAAGGCGTTCTTAAATATCTAAAGTATATATAGTTTTTTTTACGCAGCTTTATTAATAAGGTAAGTTAGAAAGCTAACTTATCTATTAAGGTTATAAAGGAGGATGTTACGATCTCTAAGCACGAGGACGGCACAGTAATAAGTAACTACTAACTAGATCTTAGAGTTACTACAACAAGTAGAGAAGTAACTACTAGGTTACGTTACGTAACTACTTGTTAACAAGCATAACATACGTAACTGCTCATCTATAAGTATAGTATAATACTGCTCGTTAACAAGTATTAGGACTTATCTAATAGAACTAACTCTAGTCGCTTATTAACGAGCACTTTCCTTCCTTAGTATATAGCACGCAGGAACACAACCCTTATAGTTTATATTTAACTTTAGTAATTAAGTTTATTATTAGAATCTTAACCTTATAGATAATAAGTTGTAAAGCATGTTACTCTTCTATTACCCTTAATACTATATTAGACTTCGTCTAGGTATTATCCCCTACCTAATCCTAAACCATACTTATCCCTAAGACCCAACCCGAACTAGTACACTTTTAGACTTCGTCTAGTACAACTTCAACACTTTAAACACCCTTCAAGATAAGTACACTTTTAGACTTTATGCTACTCTTAGTAACTCTAACGCATCGTGCAACTAAGCTAATAGCAACTATAACATAGATAAAGAAATGTTAATCCCTACTATTACAAGTATTTATCTAGTAGCTAAACTTAAGACCTTTAATAGAACTCGCAAGAAGCTAAAAGACTAGCTTATAAAGTTTAACCTGTTCTTTATATTCTAGGGAGAACGCATCCCTAAAGATAAGCATGTTACCTTTATATCTACGTTTATAAAGAATTAAGCCTTTACTTAAATTAAGCCCTTTATCTACTACTACCACGTAGAAGGGGATTTAGGCAATATTAACTTATAGATTAAAGACTTTAATCTATTTAAGGAATAGATTTATTAAGTATTTAGAGTATATAATAAACCTACCATCGCACGTCATAAAATCCAACACATTTAATAAACTACGTCCACCACTAACTACGCTGCTAAGTTTTAAGAAGTAGCTACGTTTATAGGCTAAAACAACAACGCATTAATAACCATATTCTAACAGGGGCTAAAGCCTAAAGTTAAGGAAGAACTAATACAAACTGCTACTTCTATAGACACCTTTAACTCTTTAGTTAATAAAGCTATTAGTATTAACATTAAGTTATACAAACTCTAGCAAGAATTATAAGAGGACCTATACACGTAAGCTATTGTTACAGTTCCTCGCCTACTACCTTAAGGCAACTAGTAGAGAAATAATAACCTTTAACAAGGATAATAAGGCAACTATTATTAGTTAAACACTAGTCGTCGTATTTATAACAACACTTAGAGCAGATACTACAGACCTAAAGCTATAAACCTCTTAAACCTTAATAAAGGACCTACACAACGCAACACAGGTAGTAAAGGGAAGGGCAAGTCTTTACTAACTTATTACAACTATAATAAACAAGGCTACTTTACTAGGGACTATTATTAGAAGAACAAAGTATTCTAACAGTTAAACGTACTAACTAGCAGTCGCACGAATAACAACGCTAATACTAGTAAAGAATAGGAAATTCTTACTAAAAAAGATAGGCGTCTTATAGAAGACCCTAATTCTAGAGCTAATAACAATTACATCAAGAACTCTAATAAGGACAAATATAATGTCTAAAGCTAAGTACTAACGCCATATTACAACATAGATAAACAGTAGAAGCACGTTTACAACATCTTAAGAAGATTAAGCAATAAGCTAGGTTAGGCTCATATTAAGCCCCCTACGCAAGCAGAAGAATAAAAACAACTCTAGCAACTTTAATATACACGCAACTAAATGTAACAAAAGTATCTCTCTTCCTAACGCTTAGACTAATCTAGGATAAACTCTTTAGGAGAAGAACACTAGGTTAACAGAAACTTAAAAGACTATTAAGACAGCTGTAAAGGAGCCCTTTTAGCTGCCAAATAAAACCTACAGGCTTACATATAAGAAACTTAAGAACAAGAATAATAACTTAATTTAATAGTAAACTTAACTACTAGACTAATAATAGTAACTAGCCTACTAGTATAGTACAACCTAGACTATTATAATCTAAAGCATAGATAACTTTTATAGACTACATACACACACAATTATTGTAACATTTACTACTTAGAAAAGATAGGTGCTTTGTGGTCTCCCTATAGGCCTAGATAATGCAAGAAGAAGTAGTATAACTGCCTTAACTATTACTATAGAGAACATCTATTCAACAAATACTAAAAGAAGCACTTCCCTAGCATTAATAATCTATAGGCAATTATACAAATATAGTTAGTAGATAACAAAGAATACTATAATAATATGTAGCTACTCTACCTAAATAACGCATGTATAAAGCACTAACGCGCAAAAGCTAAAAACAGATTTAGTAATAAGGAGTTTTTTTTAGGCACAGGCTAAATAAGAGCTCCAGGATACAGTCCCTTAATAATATTAGGACTAATTTACTTATTAAACTCCCTATTAAATTAGGTAAAGTATAGATAACAGCATTATTAGACTCTAGAGCGTAATTAAACTACATCTCTTCCTAAGCTATATAGCGAGCTAGACTTAAGCTACAACAGAAGTAAAATCTATACCTACTTATAGTAGCTAATAAAGAACTAATACTAGCAGAATTAGAAATTACCTATAAGGTATTATCTATTCTGTTACAGATATAGAACTATATAGAGCAGTTAAACCTAAACGCGTTTAAGATAGCTACTTACAACGTTATTTTAGGCCTACTATAGTTATAGAAGCATAATCTATAAATTAATTAGAAAAAAGGATAGCTTTTATTTAATAGGTGTAGATGCGGCACTACTGCACGCTAGCCTACGCAACCTACGCTAGAGTTAGTAGATAAGAAGGAGATTAATAACATCTCTTTAACATATAAGACGTGCTAACAGAAAAGAGCAGTTAACTATATAGACTAAGAACGCCCCTTTATAACAGTTAAGGAGACTAAGAGTGCACCTCCTACTATACTAGACGTATACTAATAGTATACCTAGATATTTAAAGAAGAGTTATCTGTAAAAGCGCTACCTAAGCATTAACCTTAGGATTATAAGATTAAACTTAAGGAAGGGAAAGAACTACCCTTTAGGCTAATATACTAGCTATCTAAGAAGGAACTAGAAGTACTTTATAAGTACATTAAGGAGAACCTTGCAAAAGGATTTATTAAAAGATCTAAGTTTTTAGCAGGATTCCCTATTATCTTTGTTGCAAAGAAAGATAGCAGTTTAAGACTCTATATTAATTATTAGAAGCTTAATAAGATTATAATAAAGAACTAGTACCTGCTACCTAACATTAAGGAGCTATAAGATAGACTTTAGGGAGCGAAGTTCTTTACTACACTTAATTTACATAGAGCATATAACTTTATACGCATAAAGAAAGGCAAAGAATAGAAGATAGCGTTTAGAACCTATTATAGTTATTACAAGTACATAGTTATACTATTTAGGCTAACTAATGCACTAGTAGTATATTAGTGTAATAGGGCTATTTGGTTGGAGTGAAGTTTAGGTTATAAGACTAGCGGCGGCGCTAGCCGGCCTAGACGCTAGCGTAAAGCAGGCAGGAAGATTTAACCTAGGCAGCTAACAGAACAGAATAACACGAATTAATCTTATAACTACTTACCTATATTATTACTAAGCTTGCTGCTACAGTACATCCTAACAATTTTAATTCATCTACCTTTCTACTAGGGTAGCGGCTTAGCTTAGTAGCAATAGACAATAGCACAGACGAGCTTTATAGTAATAATTAGGGGCGTTAGCCTA
Organism: Nothophoma quercina; assembly: GCA_021642125.1. Taxonomy (NCBI): domain Eukaryota; kingdom Fungi; phylum Ascomycota; class Dothideomycetes; order Pleosporales; family Didymellaceae; genus Nothophoma; species Nothophoma quercina. Next base: position 25,585 of record JAKIXB010000059.1, on the reverse strand, counting down.
AAGAGTAGCTACAAAGCCTAAGCAAATAGATTATACATCTAAAACGCTAGCGACAAGAATTGCAGGAGCTATCTAAACTCTATTAACTATAATGCGAGGTAGATAACTTTAAGCACTAGCTAGCTGATTATAAGCCTCTATAAAGGGGTCTTACCCCTAAGTTTAAAACGACATTCTCTAACCCTAACCTGGACGAGCGACTAGCAAGACGAAGACGCTATAATAACAAACTAATTGTAATTGCAGGGCGCGGCCTAAAGATTAAAAAGATACTAGTATTTAAAGGAAAAGGCATATAAGAGTACTATAATTTTAAAGCTAGGCTTTAGATTGCGTTCTATCTAGACCCCACAGCGTTTACGCTAGAGGACTAGAAAATTGCTTTTACACTCTAGTACCTGCAGCTAACGTTCTGTTAGCTATAGATATAGCGTAAATAGGAAGATAACAGTAAAACGCTAGCGTAGCACAACATAATGTCTTTCCTTCTAGATTAGATAAAGAGTCCTATTAATTAAGAATTGCAGGTTACTATACTGTACTAGAAATCAGTATAGAAGGATACCTAGTCTATAAATGATTTTGCAGCATATCTCTCTACATTAGAGAACTAAATTAATCCTCCTTATAAGCAAAAGCATCTAGTAATGCATCTATATAGCAAGCTAAGGCCTGAAATCTATGTAGCACTATCTAACTACGTAGAGTTCCCTACTATATAATAGGAACTAGTAGAGCGCGCTGCTACGCTAGAGGATAACCTGTAATAAGGCGGCGTTACAGCATTAACCCCACGTTAAAACAACTCTTTATGCTAATTCTTATAAGGATCCTCCTAGGCACCCTTAACAGGCTCCTAGCTGCGACAACACTACTTAATAATAAGGAAATAACTACTTAACGCTACCCCTACGATTAGCAAGTGCTACTACTATAGAATAGAGGGTTATTAGGCACGCAACTGCTACAAGAAGAAGAATAGCTAACTACCTACATCTAAGTCTAACTCAATTAAGACAAAAAATTTCAGGCCGTAGGGAACTCCTCTAACCTAACAGCGAACCTTAACAAGGAGGATTAAATTAAAGCAGAAGCATAGCTACGCTACAGCCCTATAAATAAGTAGACGTTAGTTTACATGCTTCTTAACTACAGAGCTAAAATTAACACTATTAATAAAAGCTTTGCACTGCGTAACAATTTAGAAGAGATTACTAATATTCTATTACCTACTATTTATTTACCTAACTTATTAACGGCTACATGCTTTCACGCCTATTAAGCAATAATTAAGGCTTAAGACTACTAGAGCGTGACCTAGTAGTTTACCTATATATTCTATAGGGTAACTAATACTGCGCAGCCTATCCTACTAAGCCTACCTAGAATAAAGCTAGCGCGCATGGTCCTTAACTGCAAAACAAAGTAGTAGCGATATAAGATTAACCCTTTATTAGTTTAGGTAGAACTACTAGCCTAATTCGCAGAGTCTCTTATAGATAAGCCAAGAGTGTACGCAGTACTAGTAGGAAGTGCTAAGGTATCTTAAGATAGCAAGACTGTGCTGCTAAAGCAACTAGTAGATTATAAGGATGTTACTAGTAGTAACGCCGCAGATACGCTACTAGAACACTATAGAGGCGACTATGCTATAGAATTAGAAGAAGGTGCTACTATACTATATAAACTACTATATAACCTCTCCCTAAAGGAGCTAGAGGTTCTGCGCGAATACTTATTAACAGCGTAACGCCTAGGTTAGATCCGCAAGAGCATAAGTCCAGCAGGTACTCCTATCTTATTTATACTAAAGAAGGATGGTACCCTCCGCCTATGCGTAGATTATTAGGGATTAAACAAGGTTACTAAGAAGAACCGCTTAGCTCTACTATTAATTAGTAAAACACTAGATCGGCTTAGTAAAGCAAAGGTGTTTACTAAACTAGATATAAAAAACGTATACTACTAAATACGCATCTAGCAAGGTAATAAGTAGAAGACAGCGTTTTGCACCTACTATAGCCACTTTAAGTATATAGTAATGCTATTTAGTTTAACTAATACCTTAGCCACATTTCAGGGCTATATAAACAGGGCCCTCTTAGGATATCTAGATATATTCTATGTAGTATATCTTAATAACGTCCTAGTTTTCTCTTAAGAAGAAGAGGATTACTAGGGCTACGTTAAAAAGATACTAGACTAACTGCAACACTATAGCCTTTATATTAACTTAAAGAAGTGTACCTTTACAGTTACTAGTGTTAAGTTCTTAGGGTTTATTATGCGCACTAACGGCGTTATAATAGATCCTTAATAGGTAGACGTAATTAAAAACTAGCCCACCTTAATATTATTTAAGGATGTTTAAATCTTCCTTAGATTTGCTAACTTTTATTACTAGTTTATTAAAGGATTTTTAGTCATCGCAGGACCTATTACTGAACTATTAAAGGGATTAGTAAGAGGCAAAAAGGCGGGACTATTTAAGTAGCTTAACTAAGTAAAGCAGGTAAAGCGACAGCTGTGCGATATATTTATAATAGCGCCTATACTTAAACACTATAACCTAAATCTAAGGTCTAGATTAGAGACTAATGCGTCTATACTAAGTATAGCTAGCATCTTCTTATAGCTCTATAGTAATAGGAACTAGCATCCTGTAGCGTTCTTTTTACAGAAACTAATACTAGCAGAGAAGAACTACTATATGTATAATTTAGAGCTTCTTGCTATTATTGCAACGTTAAAATACTAGCGTTAGTACGTAGAGGGCCTGTCTACAAGGCTAGAGATCTTAACAGACTATAATAACCTTTAAGGTTTTATAAGGATATAAAAATTATTAAGAAGACAAGCAGGCTAGGTATTAAAGCTTATAGTATATAACTTTAAGATAAAGCATCGCGTAGGCAAGACAAACCCCGTAGATAGGCTATTAAGACGCCTAGTAGGCGCTAGCGAGGCTAATACTAAAGCAATAGATATATTACTAATGTTATAATAGAAGTTGCAGCTAGCTAGAGTCTAGACTATGTCGCTAGACGTAGGACTAGTTGCAGAGGGTAGCTAGATAATAGCTTAAGAACAAGCAGGCATGCCCTATCTTATAGAAGATGCTACTACGGGCCACTAGCAAGACGCTAGGGCGCTAAATAGCAAGATTAAGCATATACTATTTTTAAAGTATACTAATATAGGAAGTATCACATCTATATATAGGGTTACTAGGGCAGCTGCCTAGAAGGCCGCTAACGAACAATAAGTATATAATAAGCTATAATCTTTAATAATAGATCTAATCCAAGAGTCTTAAAGCACAGACCTATAGGCAAAGTAGGTGTAAGATAATATTAACTACCTATTGCTACGACAGCGTCTTAGCTAGGGCAAGAGGAAGTTATAGCTATTTAATAATGTAGGCATCCTACAGTTTAAAACCCATGTGTATATGCCGCTAGAGCCAGCTCTTTAAGCAGAGCTCTTTAAATTGTATTATAATAACCTACTTGCCAGCTACTTTAGTAGGGCTAAAACACTAGAGCTGTTATCTTAGTTATACTATTAGCTTAATATAGAAAAAGACCTTAAGGAGTATATTAATTTATGCTAAGTGTGTTAAGAAGTAAAGATAATAAAGTGTTACTTACCTAGCGTTCTGCATGCGTTGCCGCAGCCTCAAGGTCCCTAGTAGGAACTAATAATAGATTTTGTTATAGGTCTCCCTCCTAGCAGGCAGGATAGTAGGGTTTATAATATAATTTAGGTAGTAGTTAACTGCTACACAAAGATAGCTTAATATATTCCTACTACTAAGACTATTACTGCAACAGAGCTTACGGACCTCTTTATAGATAATATTGTCTGCTTTTTTAGTCTTCCCTTAGGCATTGTCTCTAACTAGGGCAGCGTCTTTATATTGCAATTTTAGGCAGACTTCTACTTTATAGTAAAGGTAAAACGCCAGCTTAGCACTGCGTTCTACTTATAAACCAATAGGTAGATAGAGCAATAAAACTAAACGCTAGAATAATACCTACGCGCATATATTGGCGATAACTAGGCTAGCTGGATAGTACTCCTCTTACTAGCAGAGTTCGCGTATAATAATTCTTATTAGCTAATAATTAGCATGTCCCTATTTTTTACTTACTATAAGTTCTACTTATAGCTTAACTGCGAGCTAGCGGCGACAACTAGGGTTCCTTAAGTAGCATAGAGGATTGCGCAGCTAATTAAGACGCGTAAAAACTTAGAGGCTAGCTAGAAGAAAGTAATAGATTACTAGTAAATATACTACAATAACTAACATAGACCCTAAGTATTTAGTACAAGGGACTTAGTTCTCCTTAAGATAAAACACTTACAACTGCGCCTACCTAGTAGAAAGCTAGCGCTATAATACGTTAAACCTTTTAAGGTAGAGGAACTAGTAGGAGCTTAGGCGTATTAACTAACGCTACTATTTATAATACTAATCTATCTTGTATTCTACACGTCTTGGCTACGCCTGTTCTATTACTAATAAGATAACTTAGAGTTGCTACTAGGGCCTATCTAGCTAGATAAAAGCAATGCGCCTAGAGACTAATACATCATTAAAACCCTTATAGATAAGAAAACTACAAAGAGGGAGATTAAGTACTTAGTAAAATGGCAAGGCTAGTTAAGCAATTACAATAAATAGGTTAATAAGGAAAACATTAATAAGTCTTTAGTAAATAATTTTAAGAAAAGTAAAAGCATGTTATAAATTAATATACATTATAGTACAAGCCTAGTGTTATCTAGGAGTGCCTACCGCGCAACAACAGTGGACTAACGTGCACTAGATAGTATTAAACTATGTCCTTCTCTAGCTTAACTAAAAGCCTACCTAATATTATATAATTACTATTATTATCCTGCACACTACTACGTGTCTATGGCTTAGTCCTTAGCAAGGGGGCAGCGCCCTTCCTACGCAACGCCAGCGTAACCTTAGGGACTACTTAGGGTAATAACTTCGCCACGCTAGGCGACTTAAGCTTGTTCTTAGAGCCTAAGGGCTAACCGCGACGCTTAAGAGTAGCAAAAACAGGAAGCAGGGGAGACAACAATAGAACACCTTTACTAGAGAGCTTATTAGCGTTAGACTCTGCAACAGAGGGGGTAGTAGGGGTAGGTAGAGTAAGTACTTTCTTTATACGCCTTAGCATCTTGCTTATAAGCGGGCTTAACGGCAGCGCGCAACAAAAGGTTATAAGTAACTAAGGTATACGCGTACGCAGGCTACTACTACTATTACTACTATTACTACTATTACTACTATTACCACTATTACCTTTATTGCTGTTAGCCTTGTCGCTAGAAGAGCCAGCCTTGCCTAGGGGATTAGGGAGCAGCGCGTCCTCAGCGCTAACAGGGTAAAGACTAGCCTAGACAACGTTAATATAACAGCACAACAATAGGATAAACAATACTTACCCTCTAACGCATAACATCTAAGATACCTTTAGTAGTAACTACTAACCTAGTAGTAGCATCTACCTATAAGAGATAGATTTTATTACTAGTAGGCTTGTAAGTGCTGCTGCGCTTATTTAATTTATAAATTTAGGCTTTAGTAATAGTAACCTACTAGCGTTGCGCTACTATCTAAGTAGTAAACTACGCCTATGTCTCCTACGCACTACTAGCCTGGGCTTTAGCAGTAAGTAACAAATTATTAAGCTTAAAGATAGCGTATTAAGGTACAGGAAGACAGCGCTTTCCTATACTATAGTAGCAGGTACACTTATAAGCCTCCTTATAGTTGTACTTGAGGATACTAGTGTAAATGCGTTTAGTACAGCAAAGGTAGATGTTAAAGCGCAAGGTATATAATAGGGTAGCGCGTTACGCAAGCGGCGTCTTCTAAATAACATATTAGCAATGGCAATGCGACGTTAAAACGATAGCTTACGGGAAGGACTAGCAGGTTATAGCTATATGGAGTAGAGTACGACGCTATAACGCTAGGGAGTAGACAGCAGGGCGCTGTGCAATAAAAGTTGAAAAAAGTGGAAGGTAGAAGGATGATAGGCAAAGGAAGCTTAATTAAATTTTTTCTATGTATAAACAGGCTGCTAAGGTTTCCATAGAGACAGTATCCATTTACCTTCACTATAATAACCTAGTAAAGAATAGGACAGAGACTATTCTATAGGGCATACTAACGTCGCAATTACTGCTGCTAGGGACAGCAGCTTAAAGAGGAGGGGAGAATAGTTGTAATAGGGCTATTTAGTTAGAGTAAAGTTTAGGTCACGAGACTAGCAGCGGCGCTAGCCGGCCTAGACACTAGCGCAAAGCAGGCAGGAAGATTTAACCTAGGCAGCTAATAGAACAGAACAACACGAATTAATCTTATAACTACCTACCTATATTATTACTAAGCTCGCTGCTACAGTACATCCTAACAATTAGGCATTAATTAACAACGTGCTCTAGGAGCATTTAGACATTACTGTAGTAGTATACCTTAATAACATCTTAGTATACAGTTAAACACTAGAAGAACACAAGGTCCACGTAAGATAAGTGTTAGACTACTTAGTAAAAGCAGACCTTAGGCTAAAGCTAGAGAAGTATAAGTAGTATAAGGAAGAAGTAGAATTCCTTAGCTACGTTATAGGAAGATATAGAGTAAAAATAAGCAAAAAGAAGATTTAAGTTATAAAGGATTAGCTAACACCTACATTAGTTAAGGAAATCTAAGAATTCCTAGGGTTCGTCAACTTTAACTAACGCTTTATTAAGAACTACTCCCTAAAAGCCTTACCGCTTACGAAGCTCACGTAGAAGAACACACTATTTAAGTAAGAATAAGTATAAGAGAATACTTTTTAATTACTTAAGTAAGTATGCATTAAGCTACCTACGTTAATTACGTTTAAGAGTAGTAAACTAATGCGCTTTAAGATAGATGCCTTAGATTTAGCATTAGGAGCTTGCATTACATAAGAACAAGATAGGTAATAGCACCTAATTACTTACTACTTAAGAAAGTTTATAGCACCTAAAGAACGCTACGATGTGCATAATAAGGAACTTATAGCTATTATTAACGTGTTATAATATTAGAAAGTCTATATAGAAAGCTGCTCTAAACTTACCATTTACACAGATTATAAGAACTTAGTATATTTTACGACAACTAAGATTCTAAACTAAAGGCAAGTTCGCTAGTTAGAAATGCTTAGTTAATATAAGTTCAAGATCCTGTACACACCTAGAAAAGACAACAGCAGAGTAGACGTACTTAGCTAACACTATAACCTTGCAGGCAAAAAAACAATTAGCAAATTTACCATTCTTAGAAAAAATAAGGATAGGTCTTTAGGACTATTACAGCAGCTCAACCTTATAATAGTAATTTAGTAGGAACACTATACACTAGAATAAGTACTAGAGGAATTAGAAGAATATATTATAAGCAGTTATTATAACAACCCGCTCCACGGACATCCTAGTATTACAAGAACAATGGAACTTATTAAGAGACACTACAAGTTCCTAAACATACGCAACAAAGTTGGCAAGTTTATTAAGAATTACGTAAGCTATTAATAAAACAAACACAGCATATATACTAAATACAGGGAAGCATAAGCTATAAAGCTACTAACAGCACTATAGATAAACATTATAATAGATTTTATTACATAACTACCTATCTCTAAAGACCCTGTTACGGGCTATAACTACAACTTAATCTTTATTATAGTAGACAGATTTACTAAATACGCTAAGATAATACTATTTAGACACAGCTACACCGCAGAATAACTAGCACATGTCTTTAAGGACTAGATTATCCGCTATTATAGAATACCTGAATTAATTATTAGTAATAGAGATAAGCTCTTCACGTTAAATTACTAGACTACGCTTTTAGCAGTAATAAGAACTAAGAAGAAGCTTTCTATAGCCTATTATCCACAGACAGACAAACAGACTAAAAGAGTAAACTAAATAATAAAGACGTATCTCTAGATCTACTGCAACTAGTAGTAGGACAACTAGGTTTTACTACTGCCTATAGCACAAATCGCATATAACAACAAGTTATTAGAAGCAACTAGCTACTCGCCGTTCTTCGCGAATTACAGCAGACAGCCAAATCTCTTTACAAGATTATTAGATAGCAATATCCAAACAGAATTAGCGATAGCCTTAGTTAAAGCACTAAAGGAAGTACATCAGAAATTGCTTAAAAATATTACTAAAGCTTAATTAAGGAGCATCTCTTATATTAATAGAAAATAAAAAACAGCGCCTCTACTAAAGGAGGGGGATAAAGTATATCTCCTTACAAAAAATCTACGCACACAGCGACCAACAAAGAAACTAGATAAGATTAAAGTTAGACTATTTTTTATTTCTAAACAAATTAGCCCTATTAACTATTAACTTACGCTGCCTAAGGATGTAAAGATCTATCCCATGTTCTATATCTTATTATTAGAACCAGCCAACCCTAGAACGCTAATCTAGAAAGACTTCCACTATTAAACTAACAGCAAAGACAAGTAAGAAGTTAAAAAAATAATAAAATACTAAAAGAAAGGCTAACGAATTAAGTATCTAGTTAAGTAGTTAGGATATCCAGACTTGGAAAACACATAAGAACTAACCATAAACCTTATAAACTGCCACTAATTAGTACGTAAGTACTATAGTTTGTAATAGATTCCTTAATAAGACTTAGAACGCCCTACGTCGCAGGAGAAGCGCATATCCTAATAAATACTACTAGATAATCTACCTCCTTAGCAACATCTAGCTTCTTAGTCACAACTATTTTATTTGCTATATATAGCGCCTTTTACCGCGCGTAATTATTTACCTATTTTAGAATCTTCTTATTACGTAGCAACCGTGCGATTACAGTTACTAGCAAAGTTTTATCCTCTTCTACCTTCTTTTTATACTCTTTACGAGTTTTATTTAGCAATAACTAAGACATGTTCACACATAGCTTCCTAGCCTTAGTATACTTAGCACACTTTAGACAGCTTAAACCCTCCAGCATAATATAGCACTCGTAGCCCTTAAAGAAATAATAGTTATAAGGAACTTTAGCAGGCGTATTAGCTTATTAGATTTCTAAAGCAAGGTAGATATTATAGGCATAGGAAAATATTGCAACTTATAGGTTACTAGATATAGGGGCAACAGATTATATGTATTTCTAGATACGTATTACGTAGTTTAAGGACAAACCCTAGAAGGAGGGAGGATAGTATTATGATCTCCAAGCACGAGGACGGCATAGTAATAAGTAACTACTAACTAGATCTTAGAGTTACTATAACAAGTAGAGAAGTAACTACTAGGTTACGTTACATAACTACTTATTAATAAGTATAACATACGTAACCGCTTGTCTATAAGCATAGTATAATACTGCTTATTAACAAGTATTAGGACTTATCTAATAGGACTAACTCTAGTCGCTTGTTAATGAGCACTTTCCTTCCTTAGTATATAGCATGCAGGAATACAACCCTTATAGTTTATGTTCAACTTTAGTAATCAAGTTTGTTATTAGAATCTTAACCTTATAAATAATAAGTTATAAAGCACGTTACTCTTCTATTACCCTTAATACTGTATTAGACTTCGTCTAGGTATTATCCTCTACCTAATCCCGAACCGTACTCATCCCTAAGACCTAACCCAAACTAGTACACTTTTAGACTTCGTCCAGTACGACTTTAACAGAGGACTTCTATAACATTGTTATTTACTCTTCTAGCTTTTAGAAAATTAGTCTAATCCTAGTTGCTGTAACCTATATAAGAATGATCAAGAGCTAAAAAAGATATATTCCGAGAACTAAACTTATATTAGTAGAATTCCTTAAAAACTATTTAAGAGAGTTAATAGGCAGCTATAGCAGCCCCTTTAGAGTAGTCTTTAGCTAATGTTACTTAATTATCGTATTAAGCCCTAGACTTATATATTATCTAGATTCAAAGCTTTTATTAGAGAGTAAGTAGTACTATATTTTATAGTACTTATTACTCTCTTACTATAAGGCTTTAAGCATAGTTAAGGCGCCTTAAAGGACTATTAGTAGCCCTTTTAGGTCCTAGCTTATCCTTAACTTTAAAGTTAAATCTTACTAGCTCTTTTACCTAGCGTGCTTACTTAAGGGAGAGCTGCTTTTTTATTATAAAGTACCTTAGATTATCATAATAAGAAAGTACTTAAATTATTTACAAAGTATACTTAAGGTAGTATTACTACTACCTAATTACTTTTATTATTATACTAAGTTCCTTATTATAGGTATACTATTATATAGACAGACTTTAGAACTTCTAGCTCTAGAAGGCTAGAAGTTTCTAGTAGTACTTAGTAGCTTCATCTACTATTTATAGTTATAGTAGTATAGCTACTATTATAAACTCTAAGGCATTAGTAAGTACTACTACTAGCTTTTCTTGATTAAAGCGTTAGAGTATAGGAGCTTCAGTAAACTTTTTCTTAATAGTAAAAAAGGCTTTATAAACCTTATTAAGCTAACTCTATAGTTTATACTACTTAGTTAAACTATAAAGCCTTTTATTAGTTTCTTCTCCTTCTTCTTTATACTATAACTACCTAGGTTTAGCGCTAAGTTCTAGGTAGCTATTATATAATTAATAAGTAGTTAGACTATACTAGAGTAGTTAAAGATAAACTATTGGTAGAAGTCTATAAAGCCTTAGAAGACTTAAGCATCTTTATACATTTTTAGCTTTAGCTACTTTTATATAGCTTAAACTTATACTAAGTCTATTACTACTCCTCTTGGTATAATAATAAAGCCTAAGAACTCTACTAAAGTAGTTAAAAAGACGTACTTATTTACCTTATAGTATAGCCCTCATTTTATAAGTTAGTTAAGAACCTCTTCTACGTACATATTATAATCCCTTTTATTCTTAGAGTAAATTAGAATATTATTTAAGTAAACTATATATATGCAGTTTATAAGGCTGCCTAATACTTTATAGAGATATAACTAGAGTATTACTAGGGCGTTTACTAGTTTAAATAGTATTACTAGATACTTAAAGTAGCTATAGCGCGTCTTAAAGGCTATCTTCTACTTATTATCTTTCTTAATCTAGAGCTTAGAGTAGGCATTACGTAAATCTAGCTTTAAGAAAACTACTACCCTAAAGAGCCTATCCAGTATCTTACTTGTAAAGGGGATAAGGTATTAGTTCTTAACTATAACTTTATTAAAGCTATAGTAGTTTACGTATAGTTATATTATACTATCTACTTTAAAGATAAATAGTATTAAAGTACCTATAGGTAACTTGCTTAAGTATATCTAGCCCTTCCCTTATATTATTTTAAGGTATTTCTAGAGGATATCTAACTTATAGTATAATAGATTATCAATTTAAAGGTTTAGTACTTAAGATCTTTCCTTAATCTTAATAGTATAGTTATATTCTTTGTATAGTAGGAGCACGCTAGTTTAATACTTACTAAACGTAAGCTACTTATAGTAAAGTTTTTCTAGAATAAACCTTAGTTCCTTTAGATCTAGCTTGTCTTTGCCTAGTAGAATATAGAGAATATTTTCTTCTAATTTAAATTTAAGAAGTATATAAGTACTGCCTAGAGGCTACCTAGCCTGCTTTAGGCTTTCCTTATATATACTAGCTACTGTTTATTAACCTACTATCTTAAGAAGCTAGGCTAGTTCTAGGTATTAGGCTATATAGTGCTTAAGGTAATTAAATATTTTAAGTATCTTATTCCTTAACTAAAGTACTTCTTGCTAGTTGAAGTGTTCTATATCTATAGCTATATCCCTACTTAGGCTTTAAGGCTAAGTTTACTTAGTACATAGCTAGTCTAGTTCCTATAGGAATACAGTGCAGGTCCCTTTAAGGACTTTATATACTAGATTTCTTAGGTAGAGTATATATACCTACTTCTTAGGTTATATATCTTAAAAGAGTTCTTATACTATACTTAACTAAACTTACCCTATATTTTCCCTAAACTACTTAATAGTACCTATAGAGAATTAAATCTATAGGTTAGCTTCTTTAAGCTATAGGTATCCTAAAATATAATAATCTACATATCAGGGAGTTAGAAGTTTATTTTCTACTTTTATTTTAGGTTTTAGTTAGATCTTGTTTAGTACCTCTATGATCTTTCTAGCCTTGATATATACAGAGCAACTATATTAGGAAAAGTTTTTCTAAACTAAATTTTTAAGAAACGTAGTATTATACTATAAGGCATAGTAGGCCTGTAACGTCTATAATAACTAGGTAATATTTAGCCTACGTTTTGCTAACGCCTATAATGTTCCTAGTAGGCCTACTAGGGTCTGCTAGGATTATGGTATTTCTAGGCCTAGTTGTTATTTAGATTCTTCCTATTAATATTCAATATTGTAAAGGCCTTATTGAGCTTAGTTTTCTCTTTTAAATAAGTAATTAATCTTTTATATAGCTATAGTATAAGCTTAGTTATTAAGGTATAAAGGTAGAGGTTTTGATTTTCCTTGCTAGGGCGCTAAAATAAGTATCCTCACTAAGCTTCAAGCTCCTTCCCTATTTACTAATAGTATATAATTTCAAAAATTAGTAAGAAAATGCTATATTTTACTATTTGAATATCCTTATATAAATTAACATAGATTACATAGTAGAAGATATAGACTTAAAGTTTTTCTAAAAGAGTATTTTATTTAAAGGCTTTATAACTTGCTTCATAAGAGGACTATACTAATAAAAAGTAGCTCGTTTTAATGCTAGAAATGAGGTCTATGATACGATGAATTTTTCAAAATTTTGCTGACTAGGCTTGTAGCAGGAGTGGCATTCACAGTAGGAGTAGTAGGTATTATAGGCACGTTACAGGTATATTACAGGACCTTATAACATGATAGAATATAGCAACTTGTTATTGAAACATATCATTATAAAGACGTTATTAAGCTATAATTAGGAACGTTAAGGTCGTGGACAGGTTATGCTACGAACATTACAGGGCTGCCCTACAGACTACGTTTTAAAAAACTTTTCCTAATATAGGTGCTAGTGCTAATCTGGCTTAGGTAAGGCATAGTGCTTATATTACCTAATTAAATCATGTCGTAGAAATAAGGCCTATATAACGTAGCTAATTTATAGTCTTTCTATATTAGTATAAGTTTCTCTTTTTAGCTACGTTAGTTATAAGCCTAGACGCTGAAGCTGCGTAAGCTAGGTATAGGCAGATTCTAAGTTTAGTAGGTAACTATAGCTAAGATTATAAGCTATAAGACTAAGCTATAGCATAGCAGCTACTAAAGGCTTAGAATATAAAAAGAAGGCGCTATAAGGCTAACTTAATAGATACTCTTTACTAGTCTACTATAGGAGCAAGCGCTTAGCTATTAGGTAGTCTATAATTTATTACCTTAAAAAGCCTTACTTTGTTAAGCTAAGGGGTGTGTCGCAGAAATAAGGCCTATACAACGTAGCTAATTTATCGTATTCCTATACTAGTACAAGCTACTCTTTTTAGCTGCGTTTAATCATCTTTATTAGATCTTAAGTCTAGATTTAGGGGTAGCTATAAGTTCTGCTTTATTAAGTGCTTCTAATAGTTATTAGACTAAGGCTTATAAGCTCTCTACCCTAGGTACTACTTCAATTAGGATTTAGTTTATACCTATTACTTTATATAGTAGAAGAGTAGAATTAAGGCTCTAGCTTAATATTAGTACTACTCTTAATAGCCTTAATTCTTAGAGTATGTTACTATTATATAGGCGTAGGGGTACTAGGTATACTATACTACTTAGCTTATCTTCTAATACTGTACTATTAAGGCTTATAGCCTAGGTAGCTAAATTATAAGTATAGCTTAGCTTAACGTTAAAACTATATCACTAAGGATGTTCCTTAGTATTATTTAATCTACTTTAGAACACGCGTTGTCTTCTAGCTATAATAAGGGGCTAGGTTTACGCTTATATTATAAATTAACTACCTTTTCTAAGAAGGAGTATAAAGGATTTAAATTCTAAAGGTACTATAAGTAGGTAATCTAATATGAGACAGATAGTCGTATATTGAAGATATTAGATAAATTCTTAATAGTCTAAGCCCTAGGGTATTTATAAAGATTATATATATATATAGCCTATAAGCCTCCTACCTAGTTCTAAAGCCTCTTTAAGGATTAGCTAATATACATAATAAGGAAACACCTATAATAGTAACTAGAGTAACTTTAGTAAAGTTATAGAAGATAATAAGCACTATATCTTCTTATAGTCTAATGTTTTATACTATTAAATATTAGTACCATACTTTTTAGTAAGTTAATAATAAAAAATACGGAAATTATTACCTATACTAAATCTAGTAATAGTAGTATAGAAGATAAACTATACTAAATTCTACCACTTAAGTAGCTTAATATTAGTTTAGAAAGAAGTAGGAAGTAATAAATAGATTATATCCCTTACTTCCTTAAGAGCCTATTATAGTTACTTGTTTTTATCTAATAATTACTTATTATATAACTATTCTTATCTATTCTCTTATAGTTCATGCTATTATACTTAACCTTATCTCTCTCTTACTTAAATAGCTTAAATTTCTTTAAGCCTCTTTAAATAAGCTATAATATATTGGGAAAAGATTTCTAAAACGTACTATATAAAGTAGGCCTATAATGTTTGTAGTATAACTCCTTTATAAGCCTAACGCCATAATCATGCCCTAATAACGCTTTAATAATAATATCTTTTAATAACAAGTTATAATATTCTACAATGTTGTAACATCTTATAATGTGCCTAGAACACCTACTACTCCTACTATAAATGCTACTCCTGTTACAGGCTTAGCTAGTAAGATTCTAAAACTTCAGCATATAATAGAGCTAAATTCTAGCATTAAAATAAGCTACTTGTTATTAGTATAATCTTATTATTTAGCAAGTTGTTCAGCTTCTAGATAAAAGGTTTTATTAAATAGGAATTCAAGTCTATATCTTCTACTACATTTAGTATATATATATAGAGAATGTATGTATAGTAAAATATAGTATCTCCTTACTAATCTTCAATAATAATATTGTATTAGTAAATGGGGAAGGAGCTAGAGGCTTAGTAAAAATGCTTATTTAAGCGCCTTAGTTAGGAAAATTAAAACCTGTACCTTTATACCTTGATAACTAAGCTGATACTATAGTTATAAAAAAGATTATAAGCTTTTCCTAAATAGGGAGCTAAGCTTGTTAAGGCTCATAGAATATTGAAGATTAATAGGAAGAATTGAAATAAAAAGTAGGCCTAGAACTACTATAATTCTAGTAGGCCTGCTAGGAACATTACAGGCGTTAGTAAAATAAAGGCTAAATATTACAGGCATTAGTAAAACGTAGGCTAAATATTACTTAGTTATTATAGACGTTATAGGCTTACTATGCCTTACAGTACAATACTAAGTTCCTTGAAAATCTAGGTTAGAAACACTTTTCCTAATATAGTACTAGAGTAAGTATACTAAGTAAGTATTAATTATAGCTACTTAGCTTTTACCTTCTAATTACTCTATACTAGTAGAAGAAACTATCTTCAATTATATACTATAGGTGTTCCCCTATTATATGTATTAGCTAACCCTTAGAGAGGCTCTAGGGCTAAGTAGAAGGCTTACAGGCTACACGTATATAATCCCTATAAATACCCTAAAGCTTAGACCCCTAAGGATTTATCTAATATCCTAAATATACGCCTATTCATCCTATATCGCATTGCCTACCTATAGTGCCCTTATACTATAGTCCTAGTTTAAAAGCTCTTAAATCTTTTGTAGCTACTTTAACTTTTTACCTTCTTCTATACTACTCCAGAATATTCTACTAGTAGCTTCTCTATATTATACAAGAAAGCTTTAAGTCTAATTTCTACTAATCTACTTTTACTACATCTTCTAACTTATAACTCTACTAATAACTACTTCTTATTTATACTAGTTCAAGTAACTATAATATACTTGTTTAACTATGCTGCTAGTAGCTCTTTAAGTAGTAGTATTTATTCTCTAGGTAGTAATTATAGTAGTCTAGATAGGATAATAGCTCTCTTTAAGTACTTTAAGACTAAGTCTTCTAAAGACTACATTCTTACTCAGTATATGCACTCTAAATAATCACTTACTTATTAGTTATTATATTGGGAAAAGTTTTTAAAAACATAGTCTATAGGATAGCCCTGCAATATCTGTAGCATAACCCTTCTACAATCTTAAGGTTCTTAACAACGCCTTAACAACGGCTCTACAATAACATCTTTTAATAACAAGTTGCTATATTCTACGACGTTGTAACGTCCTACAAGGTACCTATAATACATGCTATAAATGCTACTCCTGCTATAGGCTTAGTTAGCAAAACTTCAAGAATTCAGTACAAGATATAGCTAAATTCCAGCATTAAAATGAGCTATTATTTATTAGTATAAACCTATTAGTAAGCAAGTTATTAAGCCTTTAGATAAACGGTTTTTAAAAAAAGAATTGAAGTCTATATCTTCTACTAGACTGTTACAATCCCTTTACAACTAGCTGACTATTTATTAACCTCCTATAATTACTAACGTAACTAGCGTAGTAATTACACAGGCTCTCTTATGCAGCATAGTTATAGTATAGTAAATTACAAGTTACGTAACTAGCTATTATAATCTCTTTATAACTAGCTAACTAGATACTAACCTTCTATAATTACTAACGCACCTAGTATAGTAATTACACGGGCTTTCTTATGCAGCACGGTTATAGCATAGTAGATTATATAGTTACGTAACTAGCTTACTCCCTAGTAGTTAAGCTAGTAGGTTATATATAACAAGCTTACGCAGCTTACGTTAAGCTTAGTAAGCCTAGCTTATTAAGCTTACGTTAAGCCTAGTAAGCGCTTATACTTATTAGAGTATATAGCACGTAGGAACACAACCCTTATAGTTTATATTTAACTTTAGTAATTTGATTTATTATTAGAATCTTAACCTAATAGATATTGAAGCTATATAGCATGTTACTCTTCTCTTACCCTAAGCTACTGTATTAAACTTTATCTAGGTACCTTACCCTTACCTAATCCTAACGTACTTATCCTTAAGACCTAACTTAAACTATTACACTCTTAGACTTTGTCTAGTATAACTTAAACGCTTGAAATACCTTTTAAGATAGGTACTACCGTAAAATCTTATACTACCCCTAGTAACTCTAACGCATCGCGTAACTAAGCTAATAGTAATTCTAATATAAATAAAGAGATAATAGTGCCTACTACTATAAGCATCTATCTAGTAGCTAAACTTAAGACCTTTAATAGAACTTGCAAAGAGCTAGAAGACTAGCTTATAAAGTTTAATCTATTCTTTATATTCTAGGAAGAACGCATCCCTAAGGATAAGCGTATTACCTTTATATCTATATTTATAAAGGATTAAGCTTTTACCTAAAGTGAATTGTTTATCTGCTGTTATTATAAAGAACCTTTATCTACTAACACTAAACTATGGGTTAAAAACTTTAATCGTTTTAAGAAATAGATTTATTAAGTTTTTAGAGTACATAATAGACCTACTATTACACGTTAAAAAATTTAATATATATAATAAACTACGTCTACTAACAATTATGCTACTAAATTTTAAGAAGTAGCTACGTTTACTAGCTAGGACGACAATGCGTTAATAACTATATTTAAATAAGGGCCAAAGCCTAAGGTTAAGAAAGAACTCATGCAAACTGCTACCTTAATAGATACCTTTAGCTCTTTAGTTAACAAAGCTATTAGTATCAATACGAAGTTATATAAGCTTTAGTAAGAGTTATAAGAAGATCTATATATATAAGCTATAGTTATAGTTCCTTATACGCTACCTTAAGGCAACTTATCAAGAGATAATAACCTTTAATTAGGATAGTAAGGTAACTACTACTAGTCTAATACTAGTTAACGTATCTACATTAATACTTAGAGTAGATACTATAGACTTAAAGCTATAAACCTCTTAAACCTTAATAAAGGACTAACACGACGCAACACAGGTAGTAAAGGGAAAGATAAGTCTTTACTAACTTATTATAACTATAGTAAGCAAGGCTACTTTACTAGAGATTATTATTAGAAGAAGAAAGTGTTCTAACAGTTAAAAGTACTACTTAGTAGTTACATAAATAACGATGCTAATACTAGTAAAGAATAGGAAATTCTAACTAAAGAAGATAGGTGTTTAATCGAAGACTTTAATTCTAGAGCTAATGATAACTACATTAAGAACCCTAATAAGGATAAGCTAGATGTTTAAAGATAAGTACTAACACCGTACTATAAAATAGATAAGTAATAAGTATATATCCGCAATATCTTAGGATAATTAAGTAATAAACTAAGAGAGGCCTATAGTAAAGCTCTAACATAATATAAAGAATAAGAATGCTGAGATTAACTTCGCAACTAGCGCGAATAATTACAATAAAAGTATTTATTAGTATAGGATACTGATTAATTACAAGGAAACTCCTTAGGTAAAGAACATTAGGTTAATAGAAACTTAAAAGACTACTACGATAGCTATAAAGGTGCTCTCCTAGCTATTAATTAAGAAATACAAGACGTGCTGCAAGAAGCAGCTAAATAAAACTTGTAAATACAATAGTTAATAAGCTTAGCTGCTAGACTAATAATAGTAACCAGCCTACTAGTATAGTATAACCTAGACTATTACAATCTAAAGAATAGACAGCTTTTATAGACTATATATACCTATAACTATTCTACTATTTACTACTTAGAAAAGATAGGCGCTTTATATTTTCCTATAGGCTTAGATGATGTAAGGAGAAATAGTATAACTGCCTGCACTATTATTATAGAGAACATCTATTTAATAAACACTAGAAGAAGTAATTTCCTAGTATTAATAACCTATAAGTAATTATATAAATGTAGTTAATTTTTAATAAAGAGTGCTATAATAATGTATAGCTACTTTACCTAAATAATACACGTAAAAAGCACTAGCGCGCAAAGTCGCAGAATAGATTTAGTAATAAAGAGCCTTTTTCAGGTATAGGCTAAATAAGAGCTCTAAGATATAGTCCCCTAATAACATTAGAACTAATCTACCTATTAAACTCCTTATTAAATTAGGTAGAGTGTAGATAATAGTATTATTAGATTTAGGAACGTAATTAAACTATATCTTTTCTTAAGCTGTATAGTAAGCTAGACTTAAGCTATAGCAGAAGTAGAACCTATACCTGCTTATAGTAGCTAATAGAGAACTAATACTAGTAGAATTAGGAATAACTTATAAAGTATTATCTGTTCTGTTATAGATATAGAATTATAAGGAGTAGTTAAACTTAGACGCGTTTAAGATAGCTACTTATAATATTATCTTAGGCCTGCTATAGTGATAGAAGTATAATCTATAGATTAATTAGAAGAATTAATAACCTTTATTTTATAAGTATAAATATAGTACTACTGCACCCTAGCTTATGCAACCTACGCTAGAGTTAGTAAATAAAGAGGAGATTAATAATATTTCTTTAATATATAGGACGCGCTAATACTATAGAGTAGTTAACTATATAAACTAAGAATGTCCTTTTATAATAGTTAAGGAGACTAAGAGTGCACGTCCTACTATACTAGACGTATATAGATAGTATACTTAGATATCTAAAGAAGAGTTATCTATAAAAGCGCTACTTAAGCATTAACTAGAAAATTATAAGATTAAACTTAAGGAAGGGAAAGAACTACCCTTTAGTCTTATATACTAGCTATCTAAGAAGGAACTAGAAATACTCTACAAGTACATTAAAGAAAACCTTATAAAAGGATTTATTAGAAAATCTAAATCCCTAGCAAGATTTCCTATTATCTCTATTATAAAAAAAGATAGGAGCTTAAGACTCTACGTTAATTACAAGAAGCTTAATAAGATTATAATAAAGAACTAGTACCTGCTAGCTAATATTAAGGAGTTATACGATAGACCTTAAGAAATAAAGTTCTTTACTATACTTAATTTACGTAGAGTATATAACCTTATACGTATTAAGAAAAGTAAAGAATAAAAGATAGTATTTAGAACCTATTATAGTTATTATAAATATATAGTTATACTATTTAGGCTAACTAATATACTAGCTATATGTTAGGCGTTAATTAACAACGTGCTCTAGGAGCATCTAGACATTACTATAGTAGTATACCTTAATAATATCCTAGTATATAGTTAAACACTAAAGGAATATAAAGTTTATATAAGATAAGTATTAAACTGCTTAGTGAAAGTAGACCTTAGGCTAAAGCTAGAGAAGTACAAGTAGTATAGAGAAGAAGTAGAATTCTTTAGCTACGTTATAGGAAGATACAAAGTAAAGATAAGTAAAAAGAAGATTTAAATTATAAGGGATTAGCTAAGACCTCTATTAATTAAAGGAATCTAAGAATTTCTAGAGTTTGTTAACTTTAACTAACGCTTTATTAAAGACTACTCCTTAGAAGCCTTACTAGTTACGAAACTTACGTAGAAGAATATACTATTTAAGTGGGAGTTAGTATAGGAAGATGCTTTTTAATTACTTAAGTAAGTATATATTAAGCTACCTACGTTAATTACGTTAAAGAGTGGCAAACTAATGCGCTTCAAAATAGATACTCTAGATTTAGTATTAGGGGCTTGTATTATATAAGAATAAGACAGGTAGTAGCACCTAATTACCTACTATGTAAAGAAGTTTATAGCACTTAAAGAACGCTACAATATACACAATTAGGAACTTAGAGCTATTATTGACATGCTATAATATTAGAGAGTCTACGCAGAAAGCTGCTCAAAACTTATTATTTATATAGTTTACAAGGACTTAGTATAATTTATAATAACTAAGATTTTAAACTAAAGATAAGTTTACTAGTTTGAAATACTTAGCTACTATAAGTTTAAGATCTTGTATATACCTAGAAAAGATAATAGTAGAGCTAATGCGCTTAGCTAACGCTATAACCTTATAGGCAAAAAGATAATTAGTAAATTTACTACTTTTAGTAAAATTAAGGATAGATCCTTAGGGCTATTACAGTAGCTTAGCCTTATAATAGTAATTTAGTAAGAGCACTACACGCTAGAACGAGTACTAGAGGAATTAGAGGAATATTTTATAAGTAGTTATTATAATAAGTTGCTTTATAAACATCCTAGTATTGTAAGGACAATAGAAGTTGTTAAGAGATACTATAAACTCCCTAATATGCGCAATAAGGTTCGTAAGTTTATTAAGAATTATATAAGCTATTAATAGAATAAATATAGTATACATGCTAAGTATAGATAAGTATAGGTAATAGAGCTACTAAGAACACTATTAAGTAATATCACAATAGCTTTTATTACATAACTGCTTAGCTTTAAGGACCTTATTACAAAATATAGCTATAACTTCATCTTTGTTATAGAAGATAGATTTACTAAACACGCTAAAATAATACTATTTAGAAATAGCTACACCGCAGAATAACTAGCACATGTCTTTAAGGATTAAATCATCTACTATTATAGAATACCTGAATTAATTATTAGTAATAGAGATAAGCTCTTTATGTTAAATTATTAGACTATGCTTTTAGCAGTAATTAGAACTAAGAAGAAGCTCTCTACAGCCTATTATCTATAGATAGATAGATAGATAGACTAAATAAGTAAACTAAATAATAAAGATATATCTCTAGATATACTATAACTAGTAATAGGATAATTAGGTTTTACTATTACTTACATTATAAATTGCATATAATAATAAGTTATTAGAAGTAATAGGCTATTTGCTGTTCTTTGCAAATCATTGTGGATAACTAAACCTCTTTATAAGGTTATTAGATAGTAATATCTAAGTAGAATTAGTAGTAACCTTAGTTAAAGTACTAAAGGAATTATACTAGGAATTACTTAAAAATATTACTAAAGCTTAGTTAAAGAGTATCTCTTATATTAACAAGAAACAAAAAACAGCATCTCTACTAAAAGAGGGGGATAACGTGTATCTCCTTACAGAAAACCTACGCACATAGCAACTAATAAAGAAACAAAATAAGGTTAAAGTTAGACTATTTTTTATCTCTAAATAGATTAGCCTAGTTATCTATTAACTTGCGCTACTTAAGAATATAGAGATCTATTTTATATTCTACACCTTACTATTAGAACTAGCTAATTCTAAGACGCTAATCTGGAAAAACTTCTACTACTAAGCTTAGGGTTAGGGTTAACCCTAGTCTAGATTTAACTTTAGTAATTAAGTTTATTATTAGAATCTTAACTTGATTAATATTTGAGCTAGATAGTATATTACTCTTCTATTACTCTAAGCTACTATATTAGACTTTATCTAGGTATTTTATCCCTACTTAATCCTAACGTACTTATGCCTAAGACCTAACTCGAACTAGTACACTTTTAGACTTCGTCTGGTATAACTTCAACACTAGCTTATTGTTAGGATGTACTGTAGCAGCGAGCTTAGGAACAATATAGGTAGGTAGTTATAAGATTAATTCGTGTTATTCTATTCTATTAGCTACCTAGGTTAAATCTTCCCGCCTGCTTTGCGCTAGCGTCTAGGCCAGCTAGCACTGCTACTAGTCTCGTAACCTAAGCTCTACTCTAACTAAATAGCCCTATTACAAACACTAGCTTATCTTATTCTAGTAATTAGATAGAGTTAAAGAAGTTTAGGTAAGAGTCCTTGATTAATCTTAGCTCTTAATCTAGTAGACCTATATTTATAATACTTAGCAAAATAAGAGATAACCTACTATAGTAGAGAAGCTAATAATTAAGAAAAGAAGTACTAGAGATTATAGATTAACTAGTATCTATAGACTACTTAGAAGAAAAAGAGATTCTAGTAATTAGCTAAGAAGTAGTATATTAAGAAGTATAAATATACTAATTACTAATTTTCTAAAAGGATAGACTTTATAGAGTAACCTTAAATATACTTATCTTTTAGATATTTATAAGGCCTAAAATACTTAATCTAGCTATAAGACTTTGAATACTATAGTTAAATTAGCTACTGTAAGTATTTAATAAGATTAAAAAGTATAATAAAATACACTTACTTATAAAGATAATCTATTTCCTCTACTTAAGACTTAGAAGTAGCTACTTTAATATCTACTTAAACGTCTATTTATTCATACTCCTAAAAAGGGGTTAATCTACTAAAAAAGAATAGTACCTTGACTAAGAGCATTATATTAGAGGTATCTAATCAATTAGTACTACCTGAGTAGGTATAAATAGATAAGTTTAATCAAGATAGAAACTTTATTAGATATAAGGCTAAGATTATTATTAAAGGTTAGAAATAAGAAGTGAATATTCTCTACTTAATATATACTATTATTACGTGTAGAGCGTGTAGATGTATATTAAGATATATAGTAAAATTACCTCCTAGGTATAAAGTAGGCCCTACGCATATTAGAAGCTTAGTTATATTATAGTACTAATAACAGGCATCTCTATAACTGCTTACACGCTTAATTAAGCAAGATTACATAATTATTAAATTTCCTTTATATGTAAATAACGTGATGTATATAAAAATAGAAAGTTATAAGTAAAATACTATTAACTACCTAAGCTATAGTCTTATAAGCTTGTCTTAACTATAATACTAGCTATTTAATTATGTAGAATAGTTATATAGCTATTAAAACTTACTTTTATCTAAAGATTAAATAAAAAATATCATTCAAGTATTTCTAAATATATAGATCACCTTTAGTAATCTAGTAATATATTATATACTAGCTAGTTTTCAAGGTACAAGTATAGTAGTAAGCTAGATTAAGTACTTTATAGTTTTAAAGAATAACTACTACTCTACTAGAAAAGGTTTTCTAGCTTATAAAAAGTAATTCAACTATAAGTAAGAAAAAAAGAACTATAACGTGTTCTACTATTAAGTTAGCAACCCTGTTAAGTTAGTACCTTACTACTATTTTAATACTTATATAGTAATACTACTTAGCACTATACTATCTTACTATAGTTATTAAAATATTATTATATTATCTAGAAGTATTGCTATTGTCTACTTTCTTATATTTAACTTTATAAGTTGTTAGGATATACTATAGCAGCGAGCTTAGTAATAATATAGGTAGGTAGTTATAAGATTAATTCGTGTTGTTCTGTTCTATTAGCTACCTAGGTTAAATCTTCCCGCCTGCTTTGCGCTAGCGTCTAGGCTGGCTAGCGCCGCTGCTAGTCTCGTAACCTAAACTTTACTCCAACTAAATAGCCCTATTATATAAGTATAAGAATAATATCTAGTTTCCTTATAATACCTATAGTATTACTCTGTGCATACCCTCTTTATAAGTGTTTTAACCTTATTATAACCTTTACTCTCTTTTATAGTAACTAAGTTAGCTACTTTACTAATTATAGGCGTTTCTTTCATATATATATAGCATTACTTATAAGTTTTATACTTTATAGATACATTTATAGTATCTTAAAGGTAGCCTATCTCTTCTTATATTAACACTATTTTATAGACTATCTACTAAACGCTCTTTATTCATTATTCTCCCTATTTATCCAAAAACTTACTAGAGACCCCTAATAAAATTCCTATATAGTTTTAAATAAGAATTAAATACTACTTTACTTTATATATAGTATATAGTGACTTTAGCTCTTATATAATATTAACAGGCGTCTTTTAGTATATTAGTTAATAAGTATATTTTATAAAGCCCTATAGATTACTATACTGTTTTTATTATAATAGGAAAGGTTTTTTAACACGTAGTCTATAAGATAGCCTTGCAATATCTATAGTATAACCCCTTTATAACCTTGATATTCCTAAGAATAGCTTGATAACATTCTAATAATAATATCTCCTAATGTAACGAGCTTGTAAGACTACAGCTTAGGTAATTAATGGTATTTAATTAGTAACTCTCTAGTTCTATATATAAAACGTTGTTTATATATAAGAGAAATTTAATAATTATATAATCTTGCTTAATTAAGCGTATAAGCAGTTATTAAGACGCTTATTATTAGTGTTATAAGATAACTAAGCTTCTAAAGTGTGTAGAACCTACTTAGTACCTAAGAGGTAGTCTAACCATATAACTTAGTATATACTTATATGCTCTATGCGCAACACACCCCCTAGGTAGTCCTATAAAGAAGCATCTATCCTTAAGAGTGCCTAGGTTACTATTAGAGTGCTTAGTTGTTTAGGGTAGTATTTAGTAGATATATACTAGTACCTAAGCGTATTATATATAGTATAAACGCTCGTATATCAATGTACTTCTTAACCTTTAATTCTACTTAATTATTAAGCGTTTATCTCCTTAATAAAGTGCTTATTAGTGGCACTTCTACTAATTATGTAGTTACCTTCTATACTACTTAGTTTCCCTTTACCTTACTAGCTACTAACTTACTTAGCTAGTAGAGTAGTAAAAGTAA
>JAKIXB010000058.1:0-37685 GCA_021642125.1 Nothophoma quercina | reverse complement strand
CGTTGATGGCCGCCCATATACGGCTCGTGACCGCAAAGAGGCTCTCGATGGAAATGATCCTGGCGTTGATGGCCGCCCATATACGGCTCGTGACCGCAAAGAGGCTCTCGATGGAAAACCTCCTGGCGTTCGTTGATGGTCGCCGCGCGTGTAAGCGCGATGTCGATGGGCACGGTAGTAGCGCTGTAGGGAGGGATCCTATTTGATAGTGAACTAGTAATTAAGATTTTACAGCACATGAGCAACGACAAAGTTAGCATCAGACAATTATTATGTTCGCTTAAGCAGGACCTCACAGCTTAAACTCGCATAAAAGTTATCTTCGAGATTAGCCGCTCCGCATTTTACATTGCTAAACTGTTATAAACTATAACAAAGAGTCTTAGACTGTCTTAAAGATTCTAAACTAATCACAATATACTAATATAATATTCTATTAAAGTATATGTAGAGCGTATATAAATTATTTTTAGGTCTAAGTAATAAGAATTAATATACTATCTTAGAAAGTTACTAGTTATTACTAAGCTACTACTTTACTCTAATATAAGTCTATTGATTCTATATCTTATTACCCACCTATAATATCCTTAAAAGACTCTACTAAAGCTCTATCTATTATAGTCTAAAGTAACCTACTCTATTACTCTATAATATAGTATAATCTAGAGTATAAATTAGAAACTACTATTACGTCTTATATATATATTTATATATTATACCTAGTCTAATTATACCTTCTATAATATCTATAACCTAGGTTACCTCTCTTAGTCTATTCTTACTTCTCGATCTTTCTTCTATTACTATATAGTTAAAACTCCTTTAGAGTAGCTAGTTCTTAGTTATCTTTAGCTATTAGAACCTCTTTTACTTAAACTTACTTTTTTTTTACATAAGTTATATTATATAGTAGCTCTATTAGTAGCTTTAAGCTTAGGGGTCTTCTTCTATACTAATACTAGCTTATATATATTTATATTATAATCCTAAATATTTAGACCCATATTTAGAATAATAGACTAATATTGCACAGTAGTTATAAACACTAATAAATAATTATAAGTAAGTAAATAAGTTAAGTTAGTAATTAGTATTTAGTAATAGATTATATAAGGCTATATAACCTAATTAGTCTTAGTATAGTTAGTATTATTAGTGCTTAGTATAATTAGTAATTAGCTTAATATAGGCTTAGTATAATTATTAATAATACTAAGTAGACTATATTGCTTTCTAGTATATAGTTTAGTAAGAGTACTACCCTTAAGGTATTATATCTAACCTAAGTTTTCCTTAAATAATATATTATTTCTTAACCTAACTCTAAAGCTAGATAGTCTACTCTATACTACTTATTACCTATAGTTATTATAGTGTTTTACTAGGGATCTATACCCTAACCCCTATAACTTCCTATTACTATACTCTTTTTTAAGAACTAATCTTACTATTGCTTATAAGCTTTGCTTAAAGTATAGACTTTAATAACTTACTACTACCCTTTTTAAAACCCTTCCAAATACTTTAACTATAAAAGTAACCTCTAAAAAATATTCTAGGTTATATATATGTATATAGTGCTAGAAGAGGTTATTTAAGGCTATAATAGAGTAGTTTATAATAGCGTCTTAATTAAAGTAACTAATTTATCTACATAGTTAACTTATATTATATTAATACGGCTAATATAACGTAGCTAATTTGTAGTATTCCTATATTAGTATAATTTACTCTTTTCTAGCTGTAATAACTTACTTATAAAGTTTATTAGAACTAAGTAAAAAAGAGAAAGCTTAACCTAGTAAGAGTATTAGAGTTAAGCCTCTAGATTAGGTTATAATTTAATACTTTAATAGGTCTTATATAATAGGTAGTAATATTCTAGAAGGTATAATATAAGATTAGTAGATTTCTAATAACATCTAGACTACTATTAGATATATATTAGGATAATATAGACGTTTTACTCTATATATAATACTATTAAAGTCGTACTAGACGGAGTCTAAAAGTGTACTAGTTCGAGTTAGGTCTTAGGGATGAGTACGTTAGGATTAGGTAGGGGTAAGATATCTAGACAAAGTCTAATATAGTAGCTTAGGGTAATAGAAGAGTAATATGCTATATAGCTTAAATATCTATTAAGTAGAGATTCTAATAACAAACTTAATTACTAAAGTTAAATATAAACTATAAAGGTTATATCCCTACTAAGCTATATACTATAGTAAAGGTAAGGGCTTACTAGGCTTAACGTAAGCTTTATAAGCTAGGCTTACTAAGCTTAATATAAGCTGCATAAGCTTATTATATATAACTTACTAGCTTAACTACTAAGGAGTAAGCTAGTTATATAACTTATAATTTACTATACTATAACTATACTATATAGGAGAGCCTGTATTATTGCTATGCTAGCTGCGTTAGTAATCGTAGAAGATTAGTATCTAGTTAGCTAGTTATAAAGGGATTATAATAAATACCTCTACTAGTATAGAATTATAGAGCACTATATAGTCTTTAATAGGTATATCTTTAGGAAGTAGAATAAGTATTTCTATAGGTAATTTAGTTGTTATAGTTCTACTAGACGCCTAAAACTATATATATAGATAGAGTATATAGTTATATTTAAGAAAATAGAGTACTAATCTAATAGAAGGTAGATATAAGGCTTTTAGTTAGAGGGCTAGCCTGATCTAGCTGATTAGATATAGAAATTAAGCTAGTAGTCTTAGTACGTCCTAATAGAGCAACTATAGGGGGGAAAGTAGAGCTAAAGCGCATTTCTATCAGAAATGCAAGGAGTTGCGTAAGGGTAAAATCTGCTTCTCAAGGGATAACAACCTTAAGTATAGAAGTTAAGCTATGCAAAACAGTATGTATTCAACCTATGCTATTAAAAACACTACTCTGCTTTAACGGTAAGCTTGTTACCGGCATTAGCCTGAACAGACGCCTTGACGTTAGCACTACTAAGCTTAGTGTACGAGTATGGGACCGAGCTCAAGGTGCCTTTAGGCGCAGTATTGCTCCCAGATCCGAGGTCAACGTCATTGGCAAGAGCATAGCCAGTGACATCTCCATCGTAGAAGCCAATGTCCTCGGCAGTGTTCTCGAAAACGGTGCTCTCGACGAGAACCTGGGCTCCCTCGCGGGTATCGATACCATTGGTGAAGATACTGTCATAGTAGCCTGATCAGATTAGCAATAACATAGAACCGTGACGGGGTGACTACGTACTGTTGAAAATGTGGGCGGTTCCGAAGCGAACGGAAGGCGTACGAGAGCTGATGTTGTTCCAGTAGTTGTTGGCATAGGTCACACGCAGATGGCCTTTGTCTTGGGCACCGTTATTGTCAGAGTGACCAACCAGGGACGCCTTGTAGTGGTCGTGGATATAGCTGTTGGACACAGTGACCCAGTCCGAAGCATGTGTAACATCGATCAAGCCATCATAGTAGTCCTTGCCATGGTCTATGTCGGATGAGACATCGACGTGATCGACCCAGACGTTGGTGGATGCTTGAATGCCAATGGCATCACCATTCGTGGCCAAAACCTTAGAGATCTTCAGGTTTTGAACAATGACGTTCTTCGAGTTATCGATGTACAGACCCACTCCAGTGAGGGACGCGCTGGAGTCGATACCGACGATGGACTTGTTGGAGCCAATGTTGATCTTGGCGGAGCCAGTGATGGCACCCTTGATGTAAATAATCTTGGCTGTCGTGTCTGTCTTCTTTCCGACGGCAGCAGTGAGTTCAGCCAAGGATGTTACCGTGACTGTGGTACCGCCTTTCCCACCCGTGGTGCCACCGTTTTGAGAAGCGTAGCCAACGGGAGCACCTTGCTGAGCAGAGGTGAGAGATACGAGGAGGAGGAGACCTGCAGCGATGGAGTTCTTCATTGTGGGAATCGACTGCAATGATGT
Organism: Nothophoma quercina; assembly: GCA_021642125.1. Taxonomy (NCBI): domain Eukaryota; kingdom Fungi; phylum Ascomycota; class Dothideomycetes; order Pleosporales; family Didymellaceae; genus Nothophoma; species Nothophoma quercina. The sequence goes on along the minus strand of JAKIXB010000058.1, from coordinate 33,748 downwards.
GTAGCAGATAGTCACTCACTGCGCGCAGGTTCCTGGCTTTTAAACAATCTGTGCAATATCATTGAGACCCTTAGCAGACCGGGTTGGAGGCCGCCATCCAAGCAACATTGGCGAAGCTTGTTAATGACAGGGTGCAGATCTCCTGCGGAGTAATTTAGTTGACAAACAGGGTCTACCCGTGGTACAAACTATGCGTAGTAAATTCCGCGAATCAGAGGCGACGCATCGCGCGTGATCTACTCAAGTTGAAGCAAAGCCGTTGAAACGCGCCAGTTCCGCTTCGGCTTAATGTCGACGTCTGACCGCATCGTGTGTTCCCCACGTTCCGATCGCTGTACTTGCCCAAATCTGAAACAAGTGGTACATCCAACTTCAATATCCAACATGCGGGAAATTTGATATTGATGAATGCTGGAGGGATACGCGATGAGATCCTCCGGTTCATGCCAGAATACCTACAATCGTAATTGATTAACCATAGCATTTCCCATGAAATAATGCACGGTGACGAGACTGAACGAGTTTGTGGCGGCATCTGGCTCCAATGCAATCGCTCGACAGCAAGCTCTGCATGTGTGCCACGAGCTCGTTCATTGTCTGTCGCCGTATTGTTGGCTGCCGTTTCTACTGTCGGTGCTCAATATCAGCGAGCTCCTATCAGCTCAATAGGTCCAATACGTGGCAGACACTGCTGTACAGTAGCTGCCGAAGTAGCTCTGTCTACCTATACAAGTTGCTGTGCCCTCTCGACACGGCAGTGCAGGCCAGAAGAAATTCTCAACAAGCAGCACTGTACGTCCAATATCTTGTCCAATGGAAGACGGTTTTGGCTGGATCAAATGGCGAACATCGCCGCGGTCACTCATCGCGGAACCGTAATGGACGATTCATAAGCGTACGTTGACGAATTACATACTCAGTCCCAACCTGTGTTTGTGCAATTATACGATCGACTTCGATGATACATATCATTCAGGTTGCTATGCTACATGAATACTACATTCTACGTGAGCTGTAGCTACGAGTGGATGTGGCGAAGAGCATCTCCTTTCTTTTGGTAAGATGACGTGGGTTGCATGTTTACCGAGGATGTATGTCCTGATCTCATGCCTGCCGTGAGATGTTGAGGTGGTTCCATTGAACAGGAATTGCGAAGACTCATGCCGATCATATTGTAGTGTGAGTCAAAGATTCTGTAAACGGTCCTGCAAGAGCGACGCCGCGCCGCGGAGGTAAGCAAGCAGATCGGGGCCGCACCCGTTCCCATGCTTTTGCTCGTAGACTATCATCAGCCAAAGCGCCCCCCGTATGTTCTCTAGGTCTGCGGGGGCAGGAGTGTTCTGTGTGCAAGCCGCCAGAAGACTCGGAGCAGCTGCATAATGTTCGAGAGCCGTAGATGGCTGGCTTTGGGTTTCTGGAGAGGCGAGAGAGTCTTGTAAACGCAGATTGCGATCTCCTAAAGTACACACCATATGCAGGACCATGGGGTTGTGCTGAGCCAGAGACCATATCAGTACTGGCCCACTGGAATCTGGGCTCTTAGTGTCGTCCAAACCAGTAGATGCACGGGAACGAAAATACCTTATTGCCATGTAGTTTTGGGGCAATACAATGCTAGCGCATGCCGGTGGGAGGTGTACGTCAAGCTCTGGGTCCCCTGTCGTGGGCGTTGTGTTGAGCGCTGCTGCCGATTGCGGATTCGCAGTTCCGAACGGAAATTGATTAACGTGCGCTTCTGATTGGGATAAAGGTTCGAAGGACGATGAACGATCCAGTAATGGGCCCTCTGGAGAGTCGTGTGATTGATTGGCCGCTAGCTTGCGCGCGTATTTCTTGCGAGGATGCGGCGTGTAATCGCACTCGCGGTTCAATCGAGCGCATCTCCGACAGCTTGGTCATTGTTCGTCACATTTGACCTTGCTCTCCCGGCAAGACTGACCGCCGGATCGAGTGCGCCGGACCTGAGTGGTGGGTGAGGTGCTGCCGTGACTAAGGGGCGAGATTGAGGACACTGGACCCACGGATAGGCTTTCGATATTTGCCATGTGACTTTCAACAAGTGCTCGAACAAGGGGTGCAATGGGTCGGACTTTTCCTTTGCCTCTCGCTCAACAATATATAGCTCTATAGTCTTATAGTATATGTACCTGCATAAAGCTTCCAATTAGAATCACGCAACCAGCGCACTTCGCGCATAGATAGGGAAGTGTAGGGCCTAGCCTGTTACAATCATCGATGTATTAAGCCTCTCTAGGCTCCAGCCTGTGCATGCTCCGCAAGCATATCCTTTGAGCTCTTCTGATGTATCCCAAGCGCCTGCCTAGCAGCTGTTATCTCCTCATCGCTGGGCAAGTTGACAATCGTGAGATACAAGATGTTTGGCGTCAAGGCCTTTCTGATCGGATGCGTCATCAGACTAATTGGACCTCTAATCTTGTGCTCCTGTTTCACTTTGGGTTTGAGCTTGCCATCTTCACCAACCTCGCGTAGCATGTTTCGCCTTCCGCGAGGCTGCGAAACATATTTTCCGCCTGTTACAAGCGAGAACAGGTGGCCATTGTTACATGGGTGGTTCGGGTCGGCGAATCGGTTGCGAAACTCGGGTACATCGCCCGCTACCTTTGTCAGCGCCGAGTCGGGATTGTTCCCAGCATATTCAGCGCGTGCTCGGCGGTCAAAGTAGTCGGCTACGAAAGCTTTATTACGCATCAAGCGGTCTTTGAAACACTCATCGCGCTGGATTTGCGGGCGCTCCACCATGTCTTCGAGCCCCGGGTAGATCAGTGCTGCGACCTCAAGAGGCATAGCATCGACGTTCGTACGGCCTGATGCCAGGTGAATGGGGCGTAGAAGCTTGAGATTTGTGGATTGTTCCAAGGTGTCGTCCTCGGCCTCTGTTGGCAGACCCCACTTCGATATCTGCTTTGCAGTCTCCATGTTTATTGAGTCTATACCAAATTCTACCTCTCCGGGCTTACTTAGTGTGTCTTTGCAAAGCAAGATCATCGTATAGAGACCAAGAGGCATGAATAAATCCCTATTCATCTGCTCCAGGAATGCGTTTGCTTTGTACCGACTTTGTAACTCGATCGCAGTTCTCAGAAATGTTAGTGAGGATCGCGGTGTCCGGGAGCTCAGCATACCCAGCAGCAACCGATACACCTATAGACACTGCCATCGTGATATGACCAGGGACTAATCCTACAGCATTACTGGCGACGCAAAGGGCTTTCAACCACGGTGAAGCTTGTTGTGCATCTTCGAAGTTTTGCAAGAAACGTAAAAACGTGTCTTGTTCCACACCAAGTGCTTCTAGATCTGGTGGGTACACCCGCGTCCATCCTCTTGCTTTGGTACCGGGTCGTCGTTGTGGGATAATAATGGGATGAGGCAATTTGGCTCCTCGTGCTTCAGTTGTGTGCCCCTCAGCCTCGTTACTCGCGGTCACGTTATGCACCAGATCTGATACCGGGATACAGGCTGTACCTTTTCGGAGTTCGGTGGTCCAGCAGCCTCGTCAAGTGCCCATATAGTATCATCATCCGTAATCTCTGCACCGGAAACCGTAGGGCCGACAAGTTCCCTGACCTGTACGTCAACATTCTTCTCTTTCTGCTCTGCCAAAGCGGTCTTGCGGTCTTTGCGGTCTCAATACTTTTCCCCCGCAAGGCCGATGCCGGTTGAGATACCTCTGTTGATAGTTCTCAGGATGGGAGCGATGACCATTGTGAAGACAAAACGAGAGACGTGTAATGGGAAGGTTAAGGTCGCTAGAGCTCGGCTGTCATTGGGAAGGCGGCAGCAATTGGGCGAAGCGGTTTATATATAACGATGCGTCCTCTGTCGCTAATGCCAGAATCCGAAGTGCGAGACATCCATCGCGTACAGCAACCTAATTGGTGCGTAGCCCACTTACTAGGGAGCAGCCCGCTACAATGCTGGTTAAGCACTGTTAAGATCGCTTGTCCAAGCTTGACGTACGCTGTAGCGCCGTTTGTGACCGCAAAACGACCAATAGAGCGATTCATTTCGAAGGGTGAGCAATCGTTGTCAGGGACCTAAATGACAGGATCGTATGATTACGTGATCGGAGGTGAGCTGATTGGCTCTACGCAACACTCACTTGATTAAGACTAGAGGGTGGCCGCCCTACATCCACAGAACCACATCCTAGCGCAATTTTTCCACTCTTTCCTCTAAAAGACCAAGGCTTGACGATTTGATGTCTATTGTTAGGCGCAGAACTCAGGTTATACAGACGTAGTTATCTGCAGAGTTGTTTACTACCTACATATGGTTAGTTGTACTAGAGTAACTCTGTGCACTTTCGCAGTGCACATTTCTAACGTAGGTAGCTAGAACTAACACCGCTCCTTTCCTATAGCAATGTGCTCTTCGTTATAACATTACACCCGATACGCTGCTTTGCGCGGAGCTTTCTCTTGTTGAAGCGGTTGCTCTGGGTCCTGTCAAGGCGGGTATCTGCAAGGCTGTCGGATGCGACGCTTGAGCAGCTGCTGTTGCCTCGCTCCGTGGCCGAGAGTAGACGCTCCAATCCTTGCGCATTCACGACAATGACACTAGTCTCCTCTACAGCCACGTTCAGATGGACGGACAGCTTAAGGGCGCCGCAGTCTCCGCATTGGGATCTCGACGAACCGCTCTGGTCCACACGAACGGCTGAGCAGACGCACGCACGCAGGGAACTTGCAACTTGTGAACACGTCAGCAGAAGCGAACAACCCTGAAGCTACACCCACAATCTCGTCACGGCTTGGTAGACTTATGTTCAAGACTGCCAGCATGAGCCTTGCGCGCGACCGGTTGAGTGAATGCCTGCAAGATCCCGGCGCCCTTTGCGACCAAACAGACACGCTCACCGCCTCGAATGCAGCGACAGAATATTCCATCGATCTTAAGGTAATCAATGTCGACAGAATGTCTAGTTGATCTCCCTACCAAGAGTTCCTACAAGATATTTCATAGCACATCTGTCCGGGCTGAAGTCTTGCTCCGCTGCGGATATCACAGTCTTCAGGGAGACTCGATGAGCTCACAATGGCAATTTGCTAAGGACTAATAAGACTGTATGCAGTTGTCTTCGAAATCTCTCGCGCGTCGTGCGTCAGATATGCATGGCCAAATTCTATGGCCAAGGCTCTAATTGACCGTCTGCTGGCCATACAGTGGGGTTATCACACCACCGATAGAACCATTCATCAATCGAGAGATCCAATTGCGTCGGGGCACCGAGCACGATATGGTCGAGTGTGCTTTGCTGAACTGATTGGGCATTGTTATATGCGCTCTGGTCCGTTTGCTGATCCTGCAGTAAACTCGAGTAAGGTTCCACAAATAGTTTCACTGTTTCGTCCATGTACAGCATCCGCTGAGATGGTCTTTGCTTGGCTCGCATCAAACCAAGAGCTGCGACAGTGAGCCAGAAATGGTGTCTGCTGCCTTGGACGTGTTTGACCTTGTTTGCCATCAGAGCTGCTATTGCCTGCATCAATTCGAACGCGCGGTTCTCAATCGCCATCGTGATGATGCAATCCGGGTTTGTATCAGCCGTGAGGTAACAGTAACAGACCGACAATGCAACCCTCACATGGTCGCCATACATCGCTTCTATGAGCTGGCTACCGCTAGCGATGGCGGTATGATGATGTCGTAGTATCCTCGACGCGCTCTCCACAATGGTGGCGCGGGATGCCCGATATTCCATCATGGATGACGAATGCTGGAGCTGTCGTATGTGGAGAGCCAGAACGTACTGAAGCAGATTGATTGATAGCAAAGCATTGACGACAAGGCACTGCGGTTCTTCCTTCTGATCCAGCGTGTTGGCCAGTCGATAGAGTTCATCCGTAAATTCATTCACCTGGCTCATGGTCAAAGTCGTGGCAGCGCTGTTCAATAAACCGTTGAGCCGGTGTCGCACACGTATGCTTTTGGCACTGTGTGACAGGTATGTGGTCGCTGTGTACTCTGGACTCTCTTCCGGCGACCTATCCTGTTCGAGGGCGGCGTCTGATATGTTAAGTGGAGGTGCGATGTCGCTTTGTTCGGGCCAGGTGTGACCACTCATGCCGTGTTCAAAAGCCGCTTGTAACTCGAAATCGGCTGCTGCAACCCAGAGCCGCGCACGCAGCTCTTTTGTCAATATTGTTGGCTTGCTGTTGAGAGCACTGACATTTCGATGTAAACCAGCACACATCCAGATCCTGAGCATATTGCCTGCATTCACCCAGGTGCGCTTGTACCATTTGCCACTCAGCTGCCTGGCAAGCAATAATAAGAAGTTGATTTGAAAGTCCAATGCGGTGTCATACTTCTGCATCGAGCTCTGCAGGACATCCTCGCACACATCAACCACGGCCGTCGCTTGTTGCCATGATCCAATGTTTCCTGGCTGTGATGGATCCGAGTATCGCGCAACAGCCACCATAAGTAGAACCAAGATGAGTTGGCGTACATCTGCAGCCTCTCTACTGAGCCACATTTGTGCGTAGTCGCGCTCAAATGCAGGGACATGTATAATGTGGTAGACATGATTGTGGTGCGCCAAGTATCGCTGAATATCCGAGTCGATTGATTCCTGGTGTTCCAGTAGCTTGAGAAGATCTGTGCGAGTTGCTCGCGAACTGGGCGTTGATGCTAAGAAGGTAGCTTGCTGGGAGCCACTCACGGCCTGGCGGACCTCCTCAAGGACCGGAAACGCTGCAAATGCGTCTGTGGTGAAGTCTTTTAGTCCCGGAATGGATTGCGCCAATGTGCCTGGGAATGTGCCACCATGGAACTTGTTACGGAAAGTACGGCCATGGAGCACAGTGTAGTTGCAGTCGCCATGCAAAACGTGCTCGTCATTCGTAAGCTCGTTATGTGCCTCCCCTAAAGTACACGTTGGATTGTTTGCCACGAAGCGCCTGGTCTCCGTCTTCGCTTCGAGCAAGTCCAGTCGGCGCTCATGTGCAGCAAAACCGCAAGGTGAGTTATGTGCTTCCAGGACATCTTGATCGAGTAAGGAAGGTACCGACTCCACTCTTCGACCTGAATTCGAGATGTGTTTGTCATTTGAAACACCACCCAGACCTACGACTGTGGTGCCAATTTCTGCCTTATCGACATACTGACATTGAGCGAATTGGCCGGCTTTCCGGCACCCGCCGCAAACTGGCTGCTCGCGGTCGCATTGAATTTTCCGTCGACGACACTCGTTACATGCCCATATTTTTCTTCGCCGCTTTCTGCGGCTGGCAGGAGGAGATGTGTTGTTCATTGCAGAAAGAAGGACTGAGGGGGCGGTGCGGCGGGCGAGGCCTTCGGAATTCCGCTTAGATTCGGAGCTAAATCGTGACTAAGCATTGCTAGTGCGCTTTCCGTAACGCAACCCAAAATTGCATCATCAACAGAACAACGCGACCTCAGGAGCTCATCTCCTCATGCTCGGAAAGCCTCGAGTGTTTCCATTGACTTGCTAAGATCACATTGTGCCACGACGCCGGACTTATACCAACGTGACTGTATGAGTTTCTAAAAAAGTAACAACATCCGCCCAGATGGGTCGTAGTCCGACTGATACTAACATCAAGCTCTTGTTGAACCAGGCCTATTCTCTTGCGACGCGCCTGGAGATCATCATAGCGTCCTGCAGAACGTCAGCCACGAATAGGATACACTGCGATCTCTCCCTACCGATTCGCCCGACTACAGCGTGAAACTAAGAGTGCGTGAGTCGTAGACGAATCGCTCTCCTCCTCGGGGATCTTCATCGACCGCCTGTTCTGAGCCCCTCTTTGGCGCGCGTACGTTCATCTTGGCCACATAGTTGCTGGCATTGGGATCAACGATATTATCTGCAATGACGACGGCATGAGGACTGAGCAGCGAGCTTCGTTCGGCAAGCGTGAGATCTTCTTCGTAAAGCCGACCCGAATGATCGATGAAAAGCAAATCGATCCTGAGAGTCGGCTCGGCGAATGCAAGGTTTACCAGTGAGCTCGAGCTCGAGCCAACGATGACATGCACAAATCCGCTTAGGCCGGCGAGTTCGATCATAGAACGAGCGATTGCGGCATACTCCTGATTAGCCTCGAGGCTCAGGTAGCGCTCGCCTCCCAGATCGCGCACAGCCTGGCCGAACTTGATGGCAGAGTAGCCAATATACGCTCCCAGCTCGACCATCGTCTTGGGCTTGATTTCGGAGATGATATCAAGAATGAGGTCGCCTCTCTCCGCACCAATCGTCATCAGTATGTCGTTCTTTGCGCTCCACTTATCGATCGCAGACAATATAGCCTCGGGACGACCAGCAAGGTGTGGCAGTCCCAGAATGTGCTTATGAAGGACATGCTCCCGACCATCCTAGATGGTAAGTCAGTGGATGCAATTTGGACCTGGGAGCTGTCATGAAAACTTTCACCATGCCATATAACTGGCTGTACTTCACTCATCATAGGATTTGCTCGATGTTCTGCTGCAGAGAAGGAGAGGCAAGCTTTCTTGACCTCAGCTGGAATCTCAGTTGTCGGGGGGAGTTGGCATGTTCACTCACGTCAGATTCAACAGCAGCCCTTTTGTTCATCTGATGATCTGGTTACCATTGTGGTCACCGGACCTTCACGGCCCGAATGCCATCATGACCGGAGCTCCGTGGCCTTACGGCCGAAAAGTGACGATCAATCTCGATCCTAGCAGGCCATCCTGTTGATAAGCCGGATTTGACTGGAACCGGTCAATACGACAGACCGGGAACATGATATACACTGGATCGATGTCACGACAGCTTGTAATGAATTGAGTCACGGTCTCGACGATGACACTCACAGTCCTGAAATCTGTGCATGTTAGTGAGACCATGATGTGAAAGCACGACGTTCAAACTTCAATTGTATACTGAATCCCTAGGATACAAATTCCAGTAACGAAGGTGCGTTGTTCATATCCAATTCAGGAGATTGGTGATATTACTGATTGTCTCTTCCACTGCATCCTTCTTTGGGGGAAATACAAGCGTCAATCAACCCAGCTGTTCAGCACCTGCTGAATCACGACCACTCGCAGCGAACATTTTCTTCTTCAACAATGCTTCAAAGATGATTCGATTCTAGAATGCCCGTCCATTAGTTGCGATCGCTTGCTGCTACGTCTTTCCCAGATTATCCACAAGAAGAATCCCGTTGTGACCCCAAGTGCGCACTCGATACCAGGTCATCTGCGCGGCCCGGTGGCATGTTTATACGCGTCAGACAGCCGCTGTTTGTCTTCTGCAATGTAGCTGTCTAGGACTTGGCAGTCAGAGAGGATTTGACTTCCTGCGTTTTCAGCAAGCGATGATGGCGATATCGATACTGTAAACGCACCACAGGCTGCAGGAAAGCCTTCATTGGCCTGCAGAGTGAAGGCACCAAGTCTCAGTCTGATTGCATATCCTTGGACGTACACACAGTACATGGAAAAGACTGGCATCGATCAGTTCATTGGTCTTCATGGATCGTATCGAAGCAAAGTTGATTGCGCCAGGCGGGCATGCGTCGACCTTATTATCCTACGTCGAATGAGCATATATCTCGTCTCTGATCAGGTGAACCTAGTATTTCTCACAGGCGCGCATGATGTTAAGGATTGACTTTCCCAAGAGAAATCATCTCCGAGGATTGTGAGGGTGGCACAACATGATCGCGCGGATCTGAAAGCCAGCCCATTCAGATGCAAGCAGTACTTCTTCTTACATGACAGTACGATCAGTCTCAAACGTGTCGGTGTCTTCGAAGGACACAGATACCATCCTCACGTTTCGTCGCTGCTCCATGTTCATCATGAACATCGGGAATTAGGGTCGATCAACGAGTGCGCCATCCCCCGAACTCACGAGTGCACACGCCACATGTTTGATGGCAGACGAGACGCCATTGGTGATCATCATGCCATTAGCCTCCACCAGTCTGGCTTGTATGATGAACTCGTTGAAGAAGCTGGGTAAGCGGTCATCAATTGATATGATTTCGCATTTCCGTCGCCTTATGTCAAGGATCTCGAAGCTGGATCGATTAGGGTCCTCGATAGAAGAATCATCGTATGTCGTCGTGTATAAACTTCCCTCAGCCATCCCAGGTGACACGTACCCATCTGGGCATTGTCAGGATCGCAAGGGCTCTACTGAAACTGTTGTCCTGGTTGTACGACAGGAAGCGAAACCCTCGAAGCGCTGTAGAGTCCGCAATAGAGCGTACTACTAGACAGTCAGTACTACATTGTGCCTTCAAGTTTGACATACTTAGGCTCTTGAGCATTAGCTTTCTGCCTCTATCGCTGAGTATCTACGACTAACAGACCAATAGTTGGAGGTCCCTACTAAGCTTTCCTCTCATCATTGTTGGGATTTTGCTTATACCCAGCTCTGTTCTTTGTGAGAAGTACTTCGCTTCGACCACGTCCCTACTGTGGAACCTGATATCCAACCAAACGGTAGTCTTCATTGTTATTATAGTTGCTACGCTTCATACAACTAAGTTTGTTTGCTTTCTATATGTTTACTCTATGTTGATCTTGGTCATGCGTATCTCATTCTTCATGCTCAATCAAGGAGTGATGACCTTGATCAACCCGAACTGCACACCCATCGATCTCACGGTGATATGCCAGATACTGATCTCCTTTGGTGGAGGAGCGAAGTACCCAATCAAACAACTTTCGCTTATGGCAGTGTTTCCTTAACACACTCCAGCTTTGCTTGCTGTCGAATTCATTATCGTAGACAGCAGAAAGGGTGCAAACTCTGCTATCGCAACTTTGATTTGGACTGGTATGTTCGGGAGGAAGCTCACTACTTATCTCCCGCCAGAGGAACATGAGAACGTGGCCAAAATCTACAAAAGCCTGGGTTCCGTCATTGATCCAACTTCATCAGTAGAAGATGGCTCATTTGCATTAGGAGAAGAGAGATTTGGCAGTAAGAGTGAAATGATTCATTCCACATTTCTACTGTCAGGGTACCCTTACAACTTCCAGAGAGTCCGCTGATACTGCTTTAGCCAGACACCTGATTTACCTGGCGGTATATTACCATTGGGATCAAGCGCATTCTTAACGCGATCAGTCTGACCAAACAGTATGCTCTTTTGACATTAACCTTAAGGGTTTTTATGTGCTTCCCCATGTTAACCACTACGCTACCCGACACACGTGGTGCAGCGCCTCCATACCCAGAGTTCCCTTCAACGCTGATCGACTACAGTGGCACTTGATACGCGTTTGCCGATGAAATAACAGCTTGTATTTCAGCTACATTGAATGGAGTAACAACTACAGTAGCCAGAAAGAAGTCTTGCCTTGACATGTAGTGCAGATCGTGGGTATAATCTGTGTTCATGTAGTCACTATCAACAATCTAGAAGTCGATGATATGATTTGGACATCGTCTCCAATAGCATCGCGACACCTAGCAGTAGGATCATTAAAGAGCATGCTTTATAGCAGTGGGAGGAAGGAAGAGCAGAATCGTTATAGATGCCATCTGGTCTTTAACGGCACTAGCTCAACTACAGAGAAAGAATGCGCAAACTGACTCTAATGATTGTGACCAGCCATCACCTGATAGAGGTGCATTGGCTGAAGTCTAGTCAAGCCTGCAGGCAGTCCAGCCAAGCTTGTCGGTAGTCGTGTTTAGCTAGATACAACTGCAGAGAGGGGTCAACAGGCTCTTGTACACCCTGGTACAAGAATACCTTGTGTAGATTGCGGATTTATCGAAAGGGTGATGGAACGGCTACCTTTCGCTGATGTTTCTCAATACTTAAGTCTTCGCGCCTACGGTACGCATCAACTTCGCAAAAATAAGGATGTGAAACGGTATCCGGTGGCTGAGCTGGAAGATTCCTGGATCGGTGGTCAGGGATTCGTTGACATTCCCTAGCCATGTCCTGTCGGCGTAGACACTGACTACATGGGGAAACCAGTTGTCATAATATTTGACAATGCCACCAGACGGATCGAATGCAGGCTTTCCTTTGATACAACCAGTAGTGCCTCGTGCGTCGTTACCGCTAGCAACGACTTCATTACTGTGGATAATCAGTTTCACCAGAGTCTTAGCCCCTCCCTGCTGGCGCGAAAGGAGCTTGACATCGATATCCTTGGGGTCGCTTTTGTACCAAAAAAGTAAAGCACACGATCCGTGAATGATGGTCGTCTTCATGTACGTTCTGAAAATGTCGGATCAAACAGCTTTCCTGCTGGCTTGGATCTGACCTGTGCCAACGAGGTTCCCAATAATGCACTTCGACCAGACTACTGATTTCAGACCAGTATCGACTCCGGTACCTTGTCCTGACGGGCTGTTCTATTTAGCGCTTGTGTTGTCGAGCGGATTTGCAACGTTTGCCGCAACGACCACTGCCAGGCACATAGTCACAGCGAACTTGTTTAAACTAAAAGAAGCGTTATGCTGACACGTCGCGTAAAAACCGAGTAAGCCATCGCCACAAGTTGAGAGAGTGTCACGTGTCGTGTCACACACGGCAGTCACATAAGAAGAAGAATACAACACAACGACTAATGCGCAGTCTGGATCACGTGATCCACATTAAGTAGCGGTCCAGACATTAATAAATCAACATACCATTTTGTAAAGCACGCGTTCCTGATCCACAGCATGCTCGTCGTTGCCCCAGAGATGTGGGTGGTCTCGACGCTAGTATGACTAACATGTGCTAAAGATACCAAGACAAAGAAATGCACGTCACCTTCCAGGCGGCTGATCTTCGAAAGCTTCTGAATCTTGCGCTAGATGGTGTACAGAATGTGTTCTAACTCCTTGCGGCAGGAACTTCAAAATTTTCTCACTCTTCGCTGAAATGCTCCGGCACTTCACAGCGAGATGACCAATCATAATCAGTACCGAACTTCGACACACTTCCGGAAAAGAATCCGGTAATAAGCAACCTCATAATGCTCCAAAGTATGAGCGCACAGATGATACGCTTGTCGAACGACTCAACGCTCTTCGCGGATGTTGAGATTGTTGGACGACAACCTTACAGTGCTAGTTGACTGGCAAATCTACCCCTAAATTTGACGATTCTACAACACTAGTAACAGGCTGTTTGTCAAGAGCTAATTTCAGACGTCGGTATAAGTTTCATTGCAGCTATGGTACTGCTACACTATCGCAACACTACTGGATCAAGCGGTCTACACATCACTGAGATCTCATCACAGCTCTCATCAAGACCCTCGTGTTCGGTGCGCTTCACCACCTCGACCTGCACGTGAGCCTTTCTGGCAAATTCATCATCCAGACATTGCTTGGCCGCCATCAGCGCAGGATAGTTCTCAGTGACGCGAGGGTGTCGGCGCGAGAAGAAGTCTGCGTAGGCGTAAAGCGAATAATAGATGCTGAGGGTGTTGACAAAGGTCAATGCCAACTTCATCGCAAAGTAGACGGGAATGACTTTCCACGCAATCATAGCCTTCTTGCGGCGAAGATGCACCGCGTTGAAGAAGATGACACCAAGGACGTAGACTGCGACAAGACCGGCAGTCAGGTAGCCGACCATCCGTGGCTGTATAATCAGTGCCACAGGCAACATGATTGGACGAAATGCGTAGATGTAGGTTTCGTAGATCTCAGCAAGCACAAAGAGCTTGGTGATCCACTCGTATCTACCCAGACGCCATGCGAAGAACAGGTAGTTCAGGTCTTCGCGCAGACGATACAGGTAAAAGAAATTCCTGATGCATGTGAGTCATGTTCACAAATTCACGCTGACATGGTTTACTTACCATCGATAGAACCTCTGCTTCCAGACAGTCATCTCGCCATATCCGCCTCGAGTGGACTTAACAGGGATGAATAGAGAGGGTGGTGTTTCTGTCGGTACAAAGACTTGGGTACAGAACTGAATGCGAAACCCAGCAGACCTGCAAGTGTGTCCAAAATACCAGTCTTCGCTGACCTTGAACCCTGGGTGACCCCAGAAAAGTCTCTCCAAGATCTCACGGTCCCACAGAATGATAGCTCCGTGTGGGAACACGGCGCTTCCGTAAGTACCCTGAAAGTGTCGTGACAGCCCCGAGAGCTTGTACTCCAGATCCTGAGCTTGCTGAATGAAGGTTCCAGGCGTCTCATTCGGCCCAGTGCTACGAAGTGTGTACCCAACGCATACCGTGGAGCCATGTTTGCGGTCACTTTTGATACGATCTGTCACAATCGGCAGATTGGGCGGTAAGTGGACGTCGTCGTCGATCAGCATCGCGTACTTGAACTCTTTCGCGAGCATCACACCAACGAACTCTGCGGTGATTTTGCTGCCGATTGGCACCCAGGCGTGATTGACTCCATATTGCTTGCACACATCCTCTGTGTTGTCAAGTGGAGTGGGCGAGTTTCCGTTGGCAAGGATGAAAATCTGATTGGGCTTGAAGATCTTGAGAGCGTGCTCAATAGTGGTGGGAAGGGCATCCGCAGCCTTGTAAGCTGGGATTAAGAGACACGTCTCAGAAGCGTCTGACTTGGGCGGTGCCTTCTCGGGATCGGTTTCGATATTTTTCTCGAACTTGACGAAGAGCAAAGGGAGCCATGCAAGACAGCTACCCCACAGGAAGAATGTCAGAAAGCCATACTCTATGTGGGTTGCACCAGCAAACCATGTACTATATATAGTCAGTCCTTCTTCTTTCGAACGAAGAGTGGGTAACTTACTACATGGAGTAGGCGATCCCATCCCATAGGGGGAAGCCGATGAAGCCGAAGTAGATGACGCAAAGTAGGAGGAAGAACCATGTGGCTTGAAATGCCTTCGATTGAGAGACACTCGACTTGAGAGCTTCAGCACGTTTCTCAGCTAGCTCAAGGAACTCCTTGACCAGAGCTGGGTCTGCACTGGAACCTAGAGGCATGCCTTCTTCCAGCGGTACTTTCCTCATGTGGTACCAAATGGAGGAGGCAGATGGTGATCTGAAAGTCTTGGCGAGAGAAGATCTGGAAAGTGATGCTGAAGATGCGGAAGCCGTAGATACTGGCGAGATGCCGGGGCACGATGTTGAAGGACTGTAACGATGTGCCGAAGTGGTTGACATCATTGCAATTGACCCTTGCGAACGCCATGGCAGTTGCGTGCAGGGTGGTGGTCGCGCGATCTGCACATCCTGTCGAGGCAATATCGGCGTTCTGGCGACCTCAACATCTCCTTCTTCTATAATGACCGACAGACTTCTAGTCGCAGAGGACTCAGATAGATCAGGTGTTGAAGCCATGGTGAGGAAAGGAAGGCAACAATGAATAAGGAGTAGTAGTGGTAGGTGCAAAAAACTGTTGCGGTAGCCGATGAAAATGACAGCCTCTGATTAATACACCGACAAGACCTATTTCAACGTATACAAGCTCTGGAAGGCGTTGGGATCTGCAAAACTTATTCCATACTCGATGACGCACGGATGGGATGACCAACACCGATGCACGCAAAAACTGTCAAGAACAGTCTACTGGATCCAAGGTACCTGACAGTCAGATCTCGCCCACGCAGTCTGCGCGTGGCGTTGCGTGTGCACCAAGATCAACGGCAGATGCAGGTACCGCATGCGTCGAAGTCAGGGTACTCTCCTTTCAACCAGAGTTGCGGTCCAATATTGATGATATTCAACAATACGCTATGCCTTGTGCCACCACGCTATATCCCGTCTCCCTCTTCCGATACGACGTCATACCGAATGCGGAATCTCGGAGGGATGCCGCCGTATATATGCGTGGGAGACCGTTGAGTAGTCTACCAGATTTGACCAAATTCTGGAAAACATACCTCGAAGGATCTAGGTATTCTACGCCACCAGCAGTAGGGCACGAGTATACCCTCTCGTGAACAGCGTTGGACTTTTACTCTTCTCACCGGATGCAGTTAGTGTGTGGTCTGGCGTGGCGAATCTTCCCTTTTGGTCCATCGAGCATTTTCAAGTCCTAACCCTCGAAACAGACAACATAACAAAAACTCCTGAAAATCTCGAGGCTACGAGATGCACAAAATTTAGGCGGTGCTCACAGATATATGCGTTTCAGTAGGCTGTTCTGCGATTCTCGAGGTCAAACATAGCAACTCTTTGAGGTCGTCAGCATTTGCTCGACTACTTAATTCGAAAGTAGCATAAATTCTGGCGCAATATCGTGGTAGGAAAAGCCCTGAACAATCCTAAAATTCGGCCGGCTTCTATTTCATCCGGTAGAGGTGAAGACTGTTGACGTAGGGACGGTGTCAACATGATTGCGGTTAGCATACCGGTGATCTTATCGAGACTTGCCACAAGATCGAACGTTGGAAGTCTGCTCCTCGAATAACGATACCAAACTTGGTCTGACCTTGGAACACCTCACGTCATTCCGACGCAGTGGTTGCGCTAGAACAATATCTCTTGGCTTAGAGAGACCAAGAAGTGTGCATGATCGGAACTCAGTACGAAATGGGATCGTAGACAACGCCCGGTCAAACATTCCAAGTGTATGGAGACATGATAGTTTGTTCGACTGTCCTCTGTAGACCCATCTTAGTCACCAGAGCCTGGATATTCTTCCAGTTCCGGATCCAAGAGACCTACTTCATGAGGTCTGTAACTCGGATTTAATGTTTGTTTTCCCGTGGAGAATGCAATAGCTAGGACTAGTCTCTTGTCTCTGTCCGTATGAGGCATGCAGACGTGTGCGATTCTACCCGCTGTCCGAGGCTTTAGTGTTCAGTCCAGCCAACGACAGCTGTGCAATGAATGAACCACCGCATGCTTGGATCTTTTTTGAACACCGCAAGCGGATTGGACAAGCATCGACATCATACTCAGGCCCAACTGACTACTGATCAAGGCTTGAGCAGTCGCTAGCATGCCTCCCATCAAGTGGGTCTTGTTTGATATCAGGTTATGCCTAGCTGGGTACTGAAGTCTTGCCAATTATACCTCAGATATGCTTGGTTGACTGAACTTGGAACAGACAGCCAACTAGATACGTTCACATACAGATTCTGGACCGTTTCGCCACTCTTACAGGAGCCTTATTGACTATCGAAAACAAATGTTGAGCAAGCTTTTCTTTGAAGTCTTTAGAAAACCCTTCATGGGATGGAGCTATGGATCCACCAGATTCGTCCACTGATGCCATAGTCTGGACTCGAGGAAGAAGGATACTGCATGGTGAACTACAGACTTAAAAGGCGTACAGAACATCCACTCTGGAGAACATCAACAACAGAGACAACAATCAGCTCTTAGCACCTTGCGGCTCACTCTCTTCGTTTTTACAAGATCTTCTTCTAAATATACTCCAAAACAATGAGGGTTAAGACTTTCCCCAACGGCTTCGCACCGGAGATCAAGACGCACTCTATCACTGTGCAGGTCACATCAGTTGCAGTTCCCCCTTCCCCACCTCCGGAAGAAGACAACTCTCGTATCTTCCAAGTCAGCCATGAATATGGCGTGAGTCGCCCCACTTTGTCTCCATCGGATCCCGAGCCCATCGTCGCAGTCATCGGCGTAGGCTATGTTGGCACCCACCTAGTCGAAGCATTCGCCCACCAATATAAGGTTGTGGCCTTTGATCTCAGTGAGAAGCGTCTTCTTCAGGTTGCCGAGGAGCTTGATGGTCTCCCAATCCTTTTCACTTCCACTGCCTCCGACATCAAGCAAGCATCACACTTCCTTATCTCGGTTCCGACATTGCTCAACAATGACAAGACAATCGACACAACATACCTTCGCAGTGCTATTGCTACTGTCGAGCAACAAGCTGACCCTGGGTCGACCATTGTCATCGAGTCCTCTGTCGCTGTGGGGATGACACGATCCTTGGTCGGTCCACTTATGCGCACAAAGAACTTCATGGTCGGCATGTCGCCAGAGCGTGTGGACCCCGGTCGTGTGGAACCTGCCTTCGAGGACATTGCGAAGATCATCTCTGGCCTGGATCAGCGCTCCATCGACTCCATCTCCGCGCTCTATGGTCGTGTTTTTGCCAACCTGCTTCCCGTCTCTTCGCCAGAGGTTGCAGAGATGACTAAGTTGTACGAGAATTGCCAACGTATGGTCTGCGCTGCTTATGCAAACGAAATGGCTAATGCTTGTGATGCTATGGGCATTGATGGATTTGAGGTCGCTGCTGCAGCTGCCTCGAAGCCTTTTGGGTACCTCCCTTTCCGCCCTGGACCCGGCATTGGCGGTCACTGCATTCCTGTCAACCCTTACTACCTCCTTTCCACATGCGAGATGCCTCTTCTAGAGCAAGCAACTACCATGTCATGGCAGCGCCCAGCAGATGTTGCGAAGAAATTCATGAAGAGCTTGGTGCGCGCAGAAGACACAGTCGAGCGTGGCCGTATGAGTCCCAACCCTCTGAGGATCCTAGTGGTTGGTGTTGGCTTCAAGCGTGGACAGTCTGTCCTCAGCAACTCACCCGGTGCAGCCATTATCCGCACATTGCTCTGCGAATGGGACACCTATGTTGAGTTTGCCGATCCCTTGGTAGATGCTGAGTCGATCAAGTTTTGCCCCAAGATGGACACTGAGCTAGACTGGAATGAGGAGTATCTTGAAACATTCGATGGCATCATCATCTCTGTCGACCAAGAAGGGTTGGAAATGAATGTTCTCGACCGTCTTCAAGGAGTCAAGGTTCAGGATTTGTCTGGTCGTAAGCGTCGCACGTTCAGGGATGATTTGCCTGTTCCCACAACGTCGGTATCTGACTTTAGCGGGAAGATTGCGCTGCAGCCTACAGTATGAGGGGTGTACAGTGCACCAATTTTCAGGCGTTCGATGTAGCTTTAGCGGTACTTGTTCATTCTTCTTATACCGAATGTGCCAATCAAGTTAATAATCTGTCAATCATCATTTTTGCGACATCTCGTGATCTTGACTGAACCTTGTTACAATGTTCAGTCTGGCCTTGCCGACCCTCCAAGGTCCTAAGCATCGTGGTCAAACTTGCTGGATTTATGTATGCCATTTCAGCGGACCGCGCCTATGGTGGCAGCGACCCTGTCCGCTAGTGTACAGAGACTCGAAGCAGATCTGACAATACAATAAATTTAGCCATATAGTGTTCGGCCACATGTAGTGTTCGGCCACGTGTAAGTATCGGCCACGTGTAGTTATCGGCCACGCGCAGTTAGCGGCCATGTATAGTTCTTAGCCACTTACCTACTAGAACAATCCCATTGCAGTGGCGTGCCCTCTATAACCATTAGACAAATTCTACTTCTTTTAAGGCTTGTAATGTGTAACTAGGACGGCCTAGTACACGATCGCAGAGAATTACTTCTAGGCGTGGCTGATTTGGTGATCACAGTGTTGTAATGTAGCGCACAGTATTGCAAAGGTCAAGATCCCGGTACGTCATCGGCCAAGTGCCGGCGCTAATGTCGAGCGAGGGGCTCTAGCCCGATCAGGCAAAGCGAGTGAGACGACCAAAAGTGCACAAGCGTAGCGCAATGACGCCATTCCATTCGAAGAATCACAACGTCTTTAAGCAGCATCACAGATTCTTTGCGGGTTCTCAGAGCTGATCATCACCTTTTTGACTTGAGCAGGCTCCACGAAGACGATCTGCACGTTACCTACTAAACAGATATTTACACGCGCGTTGCGCCATGATGTTGTCAGAAAGACAAATGTCCGTTCCCTTTATGATCACTGAGCCGCTGTAATTCGAGCGACAGCAAAAGATGTCTTTAGAACACGCTACGGTCTCATATGCGGACAAAGAACCCCTTATCAACAAGGTTGACCCTCGACTCAGACACAACATCCCACTGTCTGAGACGAGTTATTCTGGCGGCCCATAAGAAATGTGTTTCAACTCAGACTTGATTTTATTAGACGGCAAATGCACAGCTACAACAATGTATCAACTTCATCGACTCACTATTTGACCATGGCAATGCACACCTCAACCCTCAACACTGAGCGCAAGAGCAACTTTCGGTCTGCTTGCTCCTGTCATGACTAATAGCCGATCACAGGTGCTGTCTCACTTGAAGCGATCTATTTCCCATCGTAAGAACTGCCGTTAGCAGTCACTGCATGTTGTTGCACGACTGAATCAGACCGCATATGCTTTGATTGCTTGCGTTTTTCGATGCAGCGAGTACAGGTCGGAAAACTTCGGATGGCTCAGTAGATTGGTTGGATGGCTGGGAGTTGCTTCTGACCGTGATTTGAGCCAGATTATGTCAAGCAATCCAGTCTCACTGCATCTTCAAGCATCAATGAGAGCAGCTTGTCCATACTGATAAGAACACATCTTCTCCAATTGGGTAATCGTACACAGATGGTATCATGGAGCTGTGAGGAAGAAAGAATGGACGTGCCTAAAACACCGTCTGAATTGGGTGTAATTTAAGCATATGTTACCCCATTGGATGTAGAGATCATGCTACGTCGTATGTATCACCATGCCCAAGCAGACTAGAACGTGATGGACGAGTGCTTCTTCTTGCTCTTCTTCTTGTTTTTCTTTGATGCATCATTGTGTTCACCGCCGAGCTGCTGCATGAGTTGCCCGACGGTTATACTTCCTTTGTGGTCGACGCTGTTGTCGGACGTGACAGCGGCTGTGGCTACAGGGTCTGGCGAGGTGGAGCTGGCCCCTGTTATATCGGGGCCCCGTCGCAGAAATTCGGCGAGGGTGATTCTAGTCTCGTTATGAGAGGTGCTCTTGGGTGGGACTAAGTCTGCTTCCACGACAGAGTCTGCTCGCACGTGGCCAGGCTTCTTCATCGAAGTTGGCGGTAGAGTGACAGGTGTCGAGACTTCAGAGAGCTCGGTGGTTGGCTCGATGGCTGGGAGACCGAAGTCATCGCTCATGGCGACATCAGTGTGTACCGTTTGTGCGGGCTTGTCAAGTGAGGCTTCGATGGAGCTTTTCGCGTGTTGGGTAGTAGGTGCACTTAGATCGAGATCATCTGGCACTTCAAGGCCTTCTCTCTGTGGTGGTACAGCACGCCCGCTATCCGCAACAGATTCTGTTGGCGAGGGTAGCTGGTACAAGCTGCTATCTTGAGCGGCAGTGTCGTCCTCCACCGTCAGACTTTCAGCCAACGGAGTCTTAGCACCAATATCGGTGACCGCGTTCAAATCGGACGGAGCTGGTGGGACTGCATAGTTACTCATGACAGTCTTCCAGATGACCTGTAGTAATCGGCTATTGCCACCAAAATTAGTGATGAAGTCTGGTTTCCTGAAGGGTTCAGGGTCTTCATTCATGGCCTGTGTGATGGACTCTTCGAGATACTCCGAGTACTGGGTATCAGACTCAGGGAGAAGAGGGAAGCCATGGTCACGGGCGACGGTAAGGATCTCGAAGATGGATAATCCAAAGCCCTTGTAGATCATCACTTGTTTGGCAATTGATTCAAGGCCTGGAACACTGTAACGTACAGCGGCGCAGTAGACGCACGTGGCATGCTTGTAACGCTTGTACTGCGCATTCGAGTCCACTGTAGAACTGTTCGGTACATGATAGTTGGAGGAGTAAAGATAGTGGACCAATGTATGAGCAGTTGCGGCGTCAAGCTCTGGCAGGCTGATGGGTTGGGATATATTGGCCGAGAATGTGACAGTTGATGGCGGGATCGAGCTCTTCTCAAGGATCTCGCTGTGGACTAGAAAGCGGGATGCTGGTGACCCTACATCTAACGAATAGATTTTCGAAGCCACATATGGACTGAAATGAATATCAGCAGCTGTTCTCAGCGAGGAATCAAGTAGCGGACAACTTACGATGTGTGCAGAGCATCATCTGAGATCTCGTCATAAGCGTATCTGGACTCGTCTGTAGGTTTGAAGAAGCCATCGATATCGTGCGATACCGCCACCGTGGAGTTGTCGCTAAACGACATGGTGAGTAAGATCAGCTTTCATCTACTGCTTGGAAGGCACAACAACGTTCGACGACTTCATTGACTTATCTGTATGTATTCTATCCACACACAATTGAGGCTCAAAATCTCTGAGCTGTCACCCACATCAGAGTGTGAGGAGTGCATGCGTCGATGTGTTGGCAGTTGGACCACTCGTTCAGCCCGGTGGCTAAAAGTCTCCTGTTGGTCAGCCTTGTGTGCTTCGCTGCACCACCTACAGGATGTGTACAAGCCTGCGCCATCCCATACTTTGATTGGCTAGCCCTTTACTTCATATGTACCCTGAAATTGTGGAAGTCGAATAATACAGTTTCTGGGTTTACGATCGGTGAGCACTGGAGATAGACAAGCTGTGTGCCGTACGGGAGCGGGCCGCATTGGAGCCCGAAAGTTGCCCTGAAGTTCGAGCCTGACATATAGTCTCAGAGTGAGGCGATGTCGTGTGCAGGATGTGTTGTTGATGCACAAAACTGCATTTGGTATAGCTCATGTTTCTCAGCAACGCTGTCCATGGCAAGCGCGACTCTCCCGAGGCCCGTCTGAACCCATGTCGCCCACTAAGCCCGGCACATTGTTGAGTTTGTGGCAGGTCTCGACATCCGCTCTACTCGAGGTCTCCTCAATTGCTTGTCTTTGGCTTGACTTCAGCCCGACACCCGGCCTCAACAGTGTGTATCGAACAAGAATCGCACCCCAACGTCGTCGAATTCCATATATGATACAGAGGAACATACTCCTTGATTTTCAAAGCGAGAAAAGCGCAATGGAAGCGAAAACAGACATGACTCTCTGCTTGACGACTGTACCAGCAATAAAGGATACTACGTCGGGGTCGAGCGAAGTGACGTGACTGCCGCCGCGAGCTGTAAAACCTTGTCCGCCCTTGTACTCTGGTTGGGGTGCGTAGACAGCGTAAGCGCGCAATGCGCTCTCTCAGAGCTGCGACATCTGTAGATAGTTGAGTTGCAACAGATGCCCCGTGCCAGCATCGATAGTGTCTAGGTCGATGGTGTACGATGCGTACAAGGGAGAAGGGGCAGCGATGGACGTGAAGAGCGTGGACGTCCACTCATCATCAGCATGCCCTGGGATCATCGACTTCAGCGTCTCTACGTCAAAGCGGTTCGCGCAGCCATTTTGTTGAACATCGATGGGTGTGTCAGTACGCACAAAGTCAGAGTACATGAACCAGTGTCCTGGGCCAGACCAAGTTCGATCGGCGTGCATCGTGAGACGCATGGCATCACCGACATTCCAAGCCGGCTTCATTAACATATCTGCTTCGACTCCAGCTAGCCCGTACAGCCTGAGCTTGAGCCTGACTACACCAGCGATGAATCAGCTATAGAACATCCATGTAGCACCCGGCGAACCGAAGACCGTTGGACTTTGCGGGTCGAGCGGAGCAATGCAAATGTGCCATGTTGCAAGAAAATAGTCAGAGACGATAACAGGTTTTAGTACGCCGATTGCGGAGCGGAAGTAACATCGATGAAGTGGTTGGCCTGTCGTGAAGACTGATATTGACCTCAGTGATACTCGCGGAGAACAGTCTGGCGTCCGAGGTCTTGACGAAGGTGAAATTGTCGACATTGAAGGTCTTCGTGCGCTTCTGGTTGATACTTGAAGTCACCATACACCCAATGCTAGACCATGGGCCAAGTTTTGTACAGGAGAAAGATCTTGTTTCTTATAGTCTTTTCAACGAAAGGTAGATTTGATAGTGGATTGTGGGGCGCTCAGACGAATTTGTTGGTCGTGACTGGCCGCGTGAGCGCTTCAAACGCCACCGCCTATAAGTGCAGCTCTGCGTAACTCCTAAGGCCACACCTCAACAGAGATCGGGGATGTGACCGTCGCTCAAATTCTCCGACGCTTTCTTGGCAATAAACATGTATTCTCTAGACGATGAAAGTCGATGGTGATAGGCGGGCTGGTCTTATTCCAGGGTTCAGTCGCAGGATTTCAAATTGAATAATTGAAGGTACAATGCAACCGGAAGGCTTTGATTGCTGTCCTTCGCATAGCTTCAGTTGTCGATAATGCGCGAGATTCAACCATCTACCGTCGTGTCAGCGAGTCAACTCGCGCTTTCACTTCACCTTACTTACTAGCGGATAGGCCGGTCCGGCACCACAGGAGCACATGACCCCACGAACTCGAAGCGAATTCGTCTTGAGTCTGGCGATCGTCAAGTCGTCGTGGCAATAGAGTGGGTGTAGCCTGCGACTTCCAGAATTTCCCTTCTTGCACGCTTCCCACAAACAATCAGTCTCAACTTTTCCTCTCTACTGGCAACCGCAATAACGAACCATGTCTGACACTGCGAAGAGACCAGACAAGGGCGCCGCAAGTAGTGCAGCACGCACTGACACCAGCTCATTGGTACTCTCGCTGTTATACCGTGCCCTTGCTGACAGTAGCAGATGGTGTACCTCATCGTCGTCGCCAAGCACGCCTCGACGCACAAATCGAGTCCAAGGTCTCTGTACGTATTCTTACGTCTCCCTTCCAACTCTATACGTGTGGGCTAACGACCACTAGCAAACGCCCATCCCTGGCGGTCGCGATGCCAACGCATGCGGCAAGATCTTCAAGAAGCTAAAGGATAAGCTCAACGATGACATCGAGAACGTCAAGGCAGATCGTCCTGTGGCTGCCGCAGTTGAGGGCGAGGCTACGGCAAAACCTACCAAGGCCGCAGCGCGTAGAGAATGGGGGCTGTTGTGTGAGGCTGTCATCAAGGAAAAGGAGACTAA
The DNA here is from genome assembly GCA_021642125.1 of Nothophoma quercina. Taxonomy (NCBI): domain Eukaryota; kingdom Fungi; phylum Ascomycota; class Dothideomycetes; order Pleosporales; family Didymellaceae; genus Nothophoma; species Nothophoma quercina. The sequence continues at coordinate 9,096 of JAKIXB010000058.1, read as the reverse complement.
TGTCAAGAACGGGGAGGACGTCGAGGGTGAGGTCTGAGTGGCCTTGTGTGATCTGGCCAAGCTGTTGGTTGTATGCGGTCTTGCAACCAGGTTTGTGGTAAATGGTACGAATGTTTTGGTGGCTCTTTGAACTTGCTCAACATTGGGAAGGTGCGCCTCGCTCCTTTCTCGCCAAATCGTTTAGAAGATTCAGACCTAGTCCATTACTGCAGTTGGGCGCCAGATCGATCATTGGCATCTTTTGCTCTTGGTTGTACAACTCTCCGTTTGATGCAGGCCGCGAGGTCCAATGTTGCAGGGACACGTCGTGACTGTCAACCAAAGTAGCGGTGTCCAATCAGGTGCTCAGCCCCGTGGAAGGAGCCAATGTGCGGCCATGTGACACCTGCGCAGTCGCCAATTTTCAACTGTAGAAAGCATCTGCGACTTCGTGAAAGTGCATTTTGTACGTGTTGAAACGTTGGTAAAAGGGTGTATTAAAGCAGCGATGACGACGTTGTGGAGACAACGCCGGGGAAGTCAGATTCGTTCACCGAGCCCTAGAGCGAACTGTGCATGCAGGGCGCTCTTGGCAATAATGATGCAGCATCTTTGACTTTGCGACAGCAGACATTCACTCACTAGCCTGTACAATACGTTTCTGCGCGCGTGTCCGTTGAGTACTTTGTCAGGAAGTAGCAAACGTGTAATTGGAGTGGTACCTGGGCATGCTTAGCCGGTACGCTGTCGCCTCAGCCTGGAAAAGAAGTTTCTCGTCGCCCACGCCGCCGCCTTTCACCGCGACCTATCTCTTCAGCAGACCGTCTGCTCGCCTTCTTTTCACTTCCTCCCTTCTCCGCCGCGCCTACATCACCTCCAAATCCTTCGATACCTCCTCGCCCATGGAACAAAATGGCGCCCACAGCAAGCGCAAGCAGCCGCCAACCCCCAGCAACGAGCGCCCAATGAAGCAGATCAAAGCCGAAACGGATGCCCACAGTCGCAACGGGGTAGCTGCGTCTCCCACACCAGAAATGGACGTTGACGATGCGCTCAGTGACGTCAGCCTTGAGGCCATTCCCATTGTGCCCGTCGCCGGCGCAGTGCACGACACGGCTGAGTGGCAGAAGACGATCGAGGGCGTTGTGAAGAGCGTTGTCTCGATCCACTTCTGCCAGACGTGCTCGTTCGACACGGATCCCGCCATTGCATCAGAGGCAACTGGCTTCGTCGTGGATGCTGAAAAGGGCTACATCATGACGAACAGGGTATGTTGTGTCAAGCGCAATCCATCGACTTTACTGACAACTCAAGCACGTCGTTGGCGCCGGACCATTTATTGGCTACTGCATCTTCGACAATCACGAAGAGTGCGATGTCTACCCCGTATACCGCGATCCCGTCCACGACTTTGGCATCCTGCGATTCGACCCCTCCAAAATCAAGTACATGCCCCTCACCGCGCTGCAATTGCACCCAGACCTCGCCAAGGTCGGTGTCGAAATTCGCGTTGTCGGTAACGATGCTGGTGAAAAGCTCAGTATCTTGTCCGGTGTCATTAGTCGTCTCGACCGCAACGCGCCAGAGTATGGCGAGGGCTACTCCGACTTCAATACCAACTACATCCAAGCCGCCGCCGCTGCAAGTGGAGGAAGTTCTGGCAGTCCAGTCGTGAACAGGGATGGCTATGCTGTTGCGCTGCAGGCTGGTGGACGATCAGACGGCGCCGCCACCGACTACTTCTTGCCCCTCGATCGTCCGCTACGCGCGCTCGAACTCGTCCGCCAGGGCAAATACGTCTCGCGAGGCACAATACAGACCCAGTGGATACTCAAGCCCTTCGATGAGTGCAGGAGGCTTGGTCTTTCGGCTGACGTCGAAGAGGCAGTCCGCACACAGTTCCCCAAGGAGACCGGCATGCTTGTTGCTGAGGTCATCCTGCCACAAGGACCTGCATCGAGTAAGATCGAAGAAGGTGACCTTCTGACACATGTTGACGGAGAGTTGCTCACCCAGTTCGTCCGCCTGGACGCCATACTGGACGACAACGTTGGCAACAAGATCTCAGTGACGATCCAACGGGCTGGTGAGAACATGAATGTCGAATTGGACGTTGGCGACTTACACGCCATCACACCAGACAGGTTCGTGTCAGTGGCCGGTGCTTCGTTCCATGATCTCTCGTACCAACAGGCTCGACTGTATGCCATCTCACTCAAGGATGCAGGTGTCTACGTATGCGAAGCAGCAGGCTCATTCCGTTTTGCCGATGGCTACGCATCTGGCTGGTTGATCCAAGAAGTGGACAACCAGCCTACGCCGAACCTTGATGCCTTCATCGAAGTCATGCGCAGGATCCCTGACCGCAAGCGTGTTGTCATCATGTACAAGCATCTCCGTGACCTGCATACTGTTAACACAAGTATCACAGCGATCGACAGGCATTGGCACGCAAAGATCAGGATAGCTACGCGCAACGATGCCACAGGGTTGTGGGACTTCAAACCGCTAGCTGATCCCGTTCCTGCGATACCACCAGTGCCGCGCCGCGCCAACTTCGTCAAGATCAATTCGCAATACCCTGAAGCAGTCGACATCGTTCGCAGTCTTGTGCGTGTACATGTATCCATGCCGATCAAGCTTGATGGATTTCCCAAGATGAACAAGCAAGGCTATGGTATTGTAGTAGATGCTGAGCAAGGTCTTGTCCTTGTCTCACGAGCGATTTTGCCGTACGATCTTTGCGACATCTCATTGATCATCGCAGACAGTATCTTCATTGACGCTAAGGTTGTCTTCATGCACCCGTTACAAAACTACGCCATTGTCAAGTACGACCCTTCGATGGTCCAAGCGTCAGTCCAAACACCGAAGTTCGCCACAGAGTTCATCAAGAAGGGTGATGAGACGATCTTCTTCGGCATGAACCAGAACTTCCGCCCTGTCGTCACAAAGACAACCGTCACAGATATCACCACTGTTGCCATTCCTGCCAGCGCCATCACACCACGCTACCGCGCGACGAATTTTGATGCCATCACAGTCGATACGAATCAAGCGTCTCACAGTGGTTCTGGCGTTCTCATTACCGAAGATGGCAAAGTGCAAGCTCTGTGGCTCTCCTACCTTGGTGAGCGCACATCACACAGCGGCAAAGATGTTGAATATCACCTAGGTCTCGCAACACCCAACCTCCTCCCCGTCCTCAACGAGATCAGGAGTGGCAAAACTCCAAAGCTCCGCATCCTCAATGTCGAGTTCCAGACCGTGCAGATGAGTCAAGCTCGCGTCATGGGTGTATCTGAGGAATGGATCGAGAAGACCGAGCAGGTTGACCCAGAGAGACATCAGCTCTTCATGGTGCGCAAGGTTGACTCCGGACACAATGATGGCCTGCAAGAGGGAGACGTTCTTCTTACACTCAATGGCAAGCTCGTTACACGGAGCCCAGACCTCGACGTTATGTACAACAACGAGTACCTCGATGCCGTCGTCGTGCGGAAGCGCAGCGAGATGGCCATCAAGGTCCACACTGTGCCTACCGAAGACCTCGAGACCGACCGCCTAGTCAGCTTCTGTGGAGCCACATTCCACCGCCCACATCAGGCTGTAAGACAACAGATAAGCAAGATCCACTCAGATGTGTACATCTCGTCGCGCGCCCGCGGCTCGCCGGCGTACATGTATGGTAAGTTACACCCACACAGTCCTCGAATCACAGAGGAGAGAGCTTGTGACAATACTAACGCTATCAGGTCTTGCACCTACCAACTTCCTGACCCACGTCAATAACAAGCCTACGCCCGACCTCGACTCGTTCCTGGCAGCTGTCAAGCAGATCAAGGACAATGAGTACTTCCGCCTTAAGGTGATGACCTTCGACAACGTGCCGTGGGTCGCGACGATGAAGAAGAACGAGCACTACTTCCCCACAATTGAGTATGTCAAGGACAAGAGTGAGGAACTCGGGTGGAAGAAGATTATTCATGAGTGTGATGATGGTGGTGTGAGGGAGGAGGCTGTTGATGCTGGAGCTGTTGAGGCAGAGGGTGATGGCGAAGGGTGTGACGACTAGAGTGATGCGGTCAAGAGCGAGTGGAGAAGAGGAAAAACGGTGTATTCTTGCATTGTATCATAGACAGGACTTTGGCATAGACCTTGTATCGCTCGACTAATATACCACCTGCTGCATCTTACTTTGGTATTATCGTGCATAGAGTGATGCTGAAGAACGCCGGTTGTGCCTGCCTGTTGTGCTGCGACGATGACAGCCTTCTCGCTCTTCCGAGGCAACAACAACACAACGCTTCAGACACTCCATAGACCGGACATTGTTCAACTCTCGCTGCATACCATCCCTTCTTGCGTTCCCTCTCGCACGCCTCTCCAGCACTTCGTTACCAGTAAGCGGGCTCGACTCATAGTTCTGACAGTATTGTGGTCTCCATGCAGGCAACTCCTGCCTGCGGATCCGTGAAACACGTCCTCCATGTGCTGAGGTCGACCGAAGTGATCCTTGACGCGCCTGCCTCTTTATTTGAGATGGAACTGTTACTGACCTGCCATTGTAGGTGGCCTCAAATCTTCACAAATCTTCACACTTGACTCTCGAGACAACATTCATGTCACTTTCGTCTTTTAAAGCATTTCTCTCGCTCTTCTGCACATCCTGTCCATCGAGACAGGAGTGATGCCCATGTCCAGTCGACATCCATCTCATCTAAGTAGAAAGCTTTACTGGGAACAATCATCAAGGCCCATCCAAACGCTACCACTCTGCTCTATCTGGCTTCGAACGTTCTCGACCTCTACATTGATCTCATGGTCCCTGCAGTGATCACGACCACCGTCTCCGGTCTTGTGTCATGAACATGTCCAAGTGGGTCTAACGGCGACAGACCCGAATCGCGCGCGAACGGCCAGCTTATCGGCCATTAAGTAGTGATGAGGATCATGTTGTCGATACATGACGTCTCTTGCTCGTCTCAAGCCTCTGTCACAGCAGACGTCGGCAGTACCTGCTCGGTGAAGGGAATGGCAGGAGCAGGTCTTGTGCGTTCGGCAGCTGTCAATTTGTCTCAGGGTCCAGCCGCGTGGCACGAACCACTGATCTGCGGGCCGCAGACGTAGAGGCGCAGCCAAGCTCGCCCTGCAATATCCCGTCCGCAGGCAAATACAACAAACGGCGAAACCTCAAACACACGCAATTTTCGTATACTCTTACGAGATACCCATATACAGTGCAGGTCGCTCTACATTCTTGCAACTTCTTCTACAACAGCGAACAATCGTCGCCGGGATACCGTCTACCTCGAACATTACCAGCACTCGCGGCGCAACCTCTACGTCACAGTCACAATGGGCGCATTGAATCTCATCCCTCTCGTCATCCTCTTCTTGGTCGTTGGCGGCGTAGGCTGGGTAGGATATCAGGTACGACATGCGCGCTCTGCTTGCGCTTACTCTCCCCAGCAGCTCCACAGTCCCCCAACCTGTTCTCCTCATACCGCCAAGCGCATATCACTGACACCGTGCGCACAGATCTACCTTTACTCGAACGAGCTTGCCGAGCGCGGCGTTCGTAAGATGGAGAAGAAGAATGTCGTGTTCACCAAGGACGGCGCCAAGGTGGGCGTCAAGGAAGTCAGCGCCGAGCAGTATGCGGATAAGACGCAGAGAGCGTTCGTCAAGACATGGAACGCTGCGCAGGAGAGCCCGCAGACAGGGCACACTGTCAGGACAAGGAGAACTTGAGCGCAGCAGTCGAGCCAGCGGGCGATATACTCAGTCTTGCACACCGCCTGCGCAACTCCTGGCCGGACAGCGAACTTGAGCGGACGAGCGACACATGGACACGGTCGTCCTCTCCTACCACACGCTCGATCGACGATGGCATTTGGGCATATATTGGGCGCCAGGGCCAGGATGCTCTTGGCCAGGCAGAACGCTCTCTCTGCGGAGAGAAGCGTCATTTTGGTTTGGACATGACACCAGGTCGACTGGAAACAGAACAGCGACCAATCTAAGTGCAGCATTCTACGACTTAAATACACGGCTCAAGGATTACACATAATGTTGAAATGACTGAGTGTGCTGATCTTCGTCAAGATAGCTGACCAAACCCAGACGTTGCACTGCGCCCCGATTCATCAGCAAGCAGTCGCCAGCAAAACAACCTTCTAGCAAATGCGCACTCTGTCTTTGCGACTGCGACGTCGCGACGCTACCCCGACGTGACTTAAAACCGGTGCGACCGACCGAGGCATCGGCCGCATCGGATGCTGATGGGTGAAGGGAATGGTAGTGCTGAGGTCAGCTACAAGCTTCCCTGCCAAGCCGACACCTCAACCACCATACCTGAAATGCCTCCTCGCAACGTGAGCCGTATGCGAGGGTACTCTAGCCAGAAGCGACAAATGCTCCAGCCGCTGTCAGGGACGGTGGTTGACCGCTTCGAGAAGCGGGGTCCAGGCGTCCGAGTTCGAAACGCCAAAAACGTGCTGAGATGGCCTACTCTCAACTCATTCGATTCGCCGCCAGACCTTGCAAAGGCAGAGACATCGAATCTTGACCGTCCTGCAGAGCCACGAGTGCGATCTGCAGAACAACATAGTGCCGATTTAATCAACGGACGGTCGTGTCTTGTGACTGGTAATACATCAGGACCACAGCGCTGGATAGCTGCCAAAAGCAGTAGTTACATCACACAACATGGCCAACCAGCGTCATCACAATCATCGACTCCAGGGTTGCGCGCTACGGCTCGGCCGAGGCTGACACCCCAGGAGGGGGAGTGGATATACTATCTTGCTGATCCTCGCACTAACCTTCAAGCAAAGGTCATTTCGACAAAATGGCTCTTTCAGATTGGGTGTAACAAGGCGAATGCTGTCTCACACTGATTGTTACCATGCAGGAAAGCGGAGTTTTGGAGAAAGTAATCTTCAAGTCGGCAGCGGTAGCGCGGCTACCTTGTCCGCTGTCAGCACATAATTACCCTGAGCCGCTGCTCTTGAATCATAAGCAGTACAGAGCGCTGAAACGACAGGACTGAATTCGCAGCGCTTAGGCTCTAGTTGTCAACATGACTTTGGTTGATCACCATCTGTTCAACCCTATGGGCATCGCGCTGTCTTTCGGCATCCTGTTAGCATCTGTGAGTACTTTGCCATAATGGTTGGCAGTTCCTGCTTGTCGTCTGCTCTAGACGAATGACAGAGCTATAAGGGCGTCACTACGCCGCGTATTGTTTCAATAAACGCTGACCAGACAGACAGCAATATATGCCATCGGACTCATAGTGTACAATCTGCACCTACACCCACTTCGTCACATCCCCGGGCCATGGCTCGCTCGCTCGACGCCCGTACCCTACGCCTTACGAATGAGATCAGGCAAAATCCTTCCCTGGCTCCAACAACTCCACGCCCAGTACGGCGACGTAGTCCGCGTCGCTCCTACCGAGATATCCTTCATTAGCGGCGAAACGGCATGGCCCGACATCTACGGCTTTCGTACCGGCAAGTACAAAGACACCGGTGCCTATCTAAAAGACAATGCTTGGTTTCCCAAACCCCCCAATGGTGTTTGGTCGATCATCACCAGCACGGAGGCGGACCATAGCCGTCTCCGGCGGAATCTGTCACATGCATTCAGTGACAAGGCACTTCGCGGTCAAGAGCCTCTCGTCATGTCGTACGTTAACTTGCTCATCCACAAGCTCAGCGAACACGCTGAAGCTGGCAAGTCGGTAGACATCATGCGCTGGTACAACTACACGACTTTTGACATCATCACTGATCTGTCTTTTGGCGAGCCGCTCTACTGCCTTCGCGACAGCGAATACCACATGTGGGTCAACATGATCTTTATCGGCCTCAGGGGCATTCCAATCATCGCGATCCGCAACAAATACATACTCTTCCGGTGGCTGGACTACTTCAAAAGCCTGTTCGAAGACACCCAGGCCGTCGTGCGGGCGCGTAAGCAATTCTTCGCGATGGCGTCAGCCCGCGTGACGGCGCGGCTGGAGAAGGAAACAGATCGCCCAGATTTCTTCACTTTCATCCTGCAGAACCAAGACAAAGAAAGCCGTGCCTTAACCCGCAACGAGATGGACTCAAACGCCAACGTCTTCCTTGTCGCTGGAAGCGAGACCACTGCCACCACGCTAAGCGGGACAACATACCTTCTGCTCAAGAACCAGAGCTCTTACGCTCGCCTTGTGCGCGAGATCCGGTCCTCCTTCTCTTCCGCAGACGAGATCACTATCGATCGCGTAAACGAGCTCCCTTACCTCCTCGCCGTGCTACAAGAAGGCCTACGCTACTATCCTCCCGTGCCGACTGGTTTCCCGCGCATTGTGCCCGGTCAGGGGCAAGAGATCAGCGGACACTACATTCCCGGTGGAACGAGCGTGTACGTCTCTCAACACGCGTCGAACCACTCGCCTCGCAATTTCACAGATCCAGATGCGTTTGTACCAGAAAGATGGCTCGACAACGAGAGGCCGGACAAGTACGAAACTGATAACCGGGATGTTGTGCAGCCCTTCTCTTTCGGACCGAGGAATTGTCTGGGCAAGAAGTAAGTCGCCTTCCACTCCTCCAATTTTTACTCGGAGAGTATTGTTTAGAAGAGTGCTAACTAGTACAGCCTGGCATACGCCGAGATGCGACTCATCCTCACAAAGCTCCTCTGGACTTTCGATCTGGAGCTCGTCAATCCAAAGAGGGACTGGATGGAGAAGCAGCGCGTGTTTGCGCTGTGGGAGAAGCCGAGTCTGGACGTCAGACTGTCGCTTGTGCAGCGCTGAGCGAAGCAAAGGGAGGCGAGGTGGGGTGAGGCGTGGAATGAGAGGCATGGGACTGGAAGCAAGGAGCGAGGAAATCTCATGGTGAAAGTTGTATCCCGGACCTTGGAAGCCCTTTGTCAAAGTTGGACGCGGCGTCTAAGGTAGAAATCGGGGGGGGGGGGGGGTCATAAGACTGCTGACATCATGGCATTATCAACATCGAGGGTGGGGAGGGCGACCGCATTGACAACGAACTCTGGGTCACCGGTCGCACAGAAGAGGAGGCTCACAAGAAGGCTGCGGAGAAGTTCCAGGGCAAGAAG
>JAKIXB010000057.1:0-42455 GCA_021642125.1 Nothophoma quercina | reverse complement strand
CTATAGATATTCTATTATTCTAGTATTATACTAATATTAAGATACCTTAGAACATTGTAGGATTCTTTAGAATATACGTAACTTGTTCTATTATAGTATTCTACTAAGGCTTTAGAACATAAGGGGTTACGTTATTATTAGTCCTAAATGCTAACCCTTTTATAGACCTGCAGGTTATCCCTAAGTGTTATTAATCCTTTTCTTTCTTATCTTCCGTCGTGTCCTATCTTAGGTTCGTAACACTTATAAGGTTAAAATTAGGGAAGTAGATAATAGTAGTACTTCTAAATAATATTATAATATTCTAATAATTCTAGTAAGATATTATAGTGCTAAGCAGTGTTACTGTATAGGCGTTTAGATAGTATTAAAGTACTAACTTAATAGAGTTACTAACTTAATAGTAAAACACGTTATAGTCTTCTATTATATTTATTCTGTAGATACTATAGATACCTTTCTAGCAAGGCCTACTAGGCACTCTATATATATAACCTATTATAATAATATAAGTACTTATATAATACCCATAAATACTCTAACTTATAGTAGAGTTATAGTATTATATAAGAAGCTAGCTGCTAAGAGCTATGTATAAGTAAGAATTTAATAAATTTAATAAGAAGGGCTCTAGTATAGAGAGGTACAGTATTTATCTTCTATAGTAAACCTCTTTACCTTTTATAGTAGAGCTCTTAGTAGTAGTTTTTCTTAGTATGAAGCTCTTTTATAGTAGGTACTCTAAGACTATTTATATGCTATAGCTCTAGTATAGAGCTTAGCCTATTATAGTACCTCCTTACTATATATTATTTATTAATTACTCTAATATAAAGTTTATACTTACTTCTTTACTCTACTTTACTATTATGTAGCTCTTCACTAACAGCTCTTATACGCTTATCTATTAATACCACTCATTTACTTTACTACTTAAGGCCTTCTAGATAGCTAATATATATAGCTTTTAGTATAGCTACTATTATAATCTTTTTATAACTAGCTAATGAGATACTTACCTTCTATAATTACTAATATACCTAGCGTAGTAATTCTATAGGCTCTTTTATACAGCATGTTTATAGTATAGTAAAATATAAAACTATATAGTTAGCCTACTTCTTAGTAGTTAAGCTAGTAAGCTTATATACTTACTTATAGAATAGAGCTCTATAATAATATAACTCTTATAGTTTATATTTATCTTTATAATTATAGTTTACTATTAGAATCCTGATTCTAATAGATATCTAAGCTATATAATATATTACTCTTTTATTACTACTAATACTATTTTAGACTCTATCTAGGTATTATTTCTACCTCATTCTAAATATACTTATCTCTAAGACCTAAATCTAAATTAGTATACTTTTAGACTTCATTTAGCATAACTTTAATAGCTATCTTTAATTTTTTAGTAGTATTATAAGCTTAGTATATATACTTCTCTTATATATATATATTTTAGTAGAGCTTCTATTAGGGAAAACTTTTTAGAACGTACTATATAAGGTAGCCCTATAATGTTTATAGTATAACCGCTCTATAATCTTAGTATTCTTGTTAGTATCTTAGTAACGTCCTAATAATAATATCTCTTTATAATAAGTTGCTATATTCTATAATATTGCAATATCCTATTACCTGCCTGTAACACCTACTACTCCTATTATAAATACCACTCCTACTATAGGCTTAGGTAGTAAAATTCTAAAATTTTTGTATAAAATAAAGCTAATCTTCTAGCATTAAGATAAGCTACTTCTTGTTAGTTCAATCTTATTATTCTGCAAGTAATCAAGCTTTTAGATAAAAAGTTCTTAAAAACTAGAATTTAAGCCTATATCGTCTAATCTATTTAGTATAAATATATAGGAAGTATTTATATAGTAAAATATAGCATTTTCTTACTAATCTTCAATAATATTATAGTATTAGTAAGTAGAGAAGGAGCTAGAGGCCTAGTTAGGATGCTTATTTTAGTGCCTTAGTAAGTATAATAGGGTTGTTTAATTAGAGTAAAGTTTAGGTTATAGGACTAGTAGTAGTACTAGTGTAAGGCCTTATCTTAAACCTACCTTAGCTATACTATCTAAAAAGGTATGATACTCTAATAAATGCAGGTACTAGGGTTTAAATAGTATATACCTATAATAGCTAGCTAGTCTAGACGCTAGTATAAGGTAGGTAGGAAGATTTAACCTAAGTAGCTTATAAAAGAAGAATATAAATTAAACTTACTACTACTTACCTATATTACTACTAAGCTTACGACTATAGTATATCTTAATAATTTAAGTTTATCTAACTTTCTATTAGGGTAGCAGCTTGATAAAGTAGTAATAAATAATAGTATAGATAAGCTTCATGATAGTATTTAGAAGTATTAGCTTAAAAAATAGCTATAAAGCCTTAGTAAATAGATTATATATCTGAAACACTAGTAATAAGAGTCCTAAGAGCTATCTTAACTCTATAAGCCATAATATAAGGTAGAGTGCTTTAAGCACTAGCTAGCTAATTCTAAGCCTCTAAAAAAGGGTTCTACCCTTGAGGTCAAACATAAACCCTCTAACCTAAACCTAGATATATAACTAGCAAGATAAAGGTACTATAATAATAAATAAGTATAACTATAGGGTATAGCCTAAAGGTTGAAGAAATACTAGGATTTAAAGGAAAAAGTATATAAGAGTACTGTAATTCTAAAGCTAGGCTTTAGATTATATTCTATCTAGACCCTATAGCGTTTATACTAGAAGACTAGAAAATTGCTTTTATATTCTGGTACCAATAGATATCATTCTATTAGCTGTAGACATAGTATAAATAAGAAGATAACAGTAAAATACTAGTATAGCGTAATATAATATTTTTCCTTATAAATGAGATAAAGAGTTCTATGAATAAAAAACTATAAATTACTATACTATACTAGAATTTAGTGTAGAAGGATACCTAATCTATAAAAAATTTTATAGTATATATCTCTATATTGGAGAACTAAACTCATCCTCCTTATAAGTAAAAGTAATAGGCACTATAGTATAGTAGAGGTATAAGTAGGGATAGTTAAGGTAGGAGAATACATTATAGGTATTAGGTAGATAAATTGCTACTAATACTTAGAGTGTTTATTACCTCTCTTATACTAGGAGTTCTTAGCTAAAGTCCTAAAAGGGACTTCTAGCCTTGTTAGGTAAAGAACGCCTAATAATATTTCCCTTTAAGAGTTATTTACTCTAGACAACTATACAGAATCTAAGTTTAGTTCCTATATTAGGAAAAGTTTTTCCAAACTAAATTTTCAAAAAATATAGTATTATACTATAAGGTATAGTAGGCCAATAACGTCTATAATAACTAAGTAATATTTAGCCTATATTCTACTAACGCCTATAATGTTCCTAGCAGGCCCGCTAGGATTATAGTATTCATAGGCCTAGTTTCTATCTATATTCTTGTTATTAACACAAAATATTACATAGGCTCTATTAAGGTTAGTTTTCTCTTTGAAATAAGCTATTAATCTTTTCTATAGCTATGGTATTAGCTTGGTTATTGAGGTGTAAAGATAGAGGTTTTAATTTTCCTAGCTAAAGCACTAATATAAGCATCCTTACTAAGCCTCTAGGTCCTTCCCTATTTACTAATACTATAACATTTCAAGAATTAGTAAGAAATTGCTATATCTTACTGAATATATATTTTATATATATGTATATTAGTAAATGCAGCAGAAGATATAGACTTGATTTATTTTTTTAGGAATCTTTTTTTGAAAAGCTTAGTAACTTGCTCAATAATAGAACTATACCAAAAAAAAGTGGCTTATCTTTATGCTGGAACTTAGCTCTATTTGATACTAAAATTTTAGAATTTTACTAGCTAAGACTGTAGCAGGAGTAGCATTTATAGTAGGTATTATAGGTATATTATAGGTTATTAAAACTTATAGAATATAGCAACTTGTTATTAAAGAACATTATTATCAAGACGTTACTAAGGCGTTGTTAAGAACGTTATAATTATAAAGTTGTTATACTAGAAACATTATAGGCCCACCCTATATAGTACGTTTTAAAAAACTTTTCCTAATATTGTTAAGCACTATAGTATAGCAGAGGCATGAGTAGAGATAGTTAAGGTAGAAAAATATATTACAGGTATTAGATAGATGAATTGCTACTAATACTTAGAGTAATTATTACCTCTCTTATACTAGAGGTTCTTAGCTAATGTCCTAAGAAGTACTTCAGGCCTAGTTAGGCGGAAAGCGCCTAACTAATAATGTTATAATAATAGTAAGGTCTTAGTAAAAGTAACTAACTTGCCTAAGTAACTAGCTTACTTATAAGGTACGTAACTTATTATCTCTAGAAGTTATAATAAGGCTTTAGCTTAAGCCTTCCTTAGCTCTACTAACTAAAAAGGTATAGTACTATAATAGATAGAGGAACTAGGATTCAAACAATATATCTCTAACAGTTATTTAAGTTTATTAGCTAAGTCTTAAAGTACTCTACTAGGTATAAGTATCTCTTTAAGAAGCTATCTTAAGAGCTTAGTAGCTTATATTATCTTACTATTATTTAGGTATAATCTTGATATAGCTTGCAAAGTACTTAGAAAAACAGCTATATAATAATTTTACAGAGTAAGGCTCTAGATTAAGAGAATAATTGAGTAAATAGCTAAATCTTAGCAAAGGTGTCCAACTCGCCCGTTGTCCGACTCGCCCGTGAGATACGTTACTGTTTTAGCCTATTAAAGGGCAAGTTTGAGTAGGGGCATGGTATAAGTGCGCTGCTCGCTTGTTGCGCTGTTCGCCTGTAAGGTACGTTACTGCTAATATAAGACTAAGACGCCTGTTCTGTTTCGGTAGTTTGGCTCTTTGAAAGAATCCGCGCAGTGAGTGTACGGAGACGGTATGACAGTGCGCCTGTTCGGGCCTTCCTTATGCCTTGGCTCCGCCCTTGGCCCTCTTGGCACTTGCGCGGTCACAGGGCTCAATCAAACGCTTGCGACAGGGGCTAGGCTGGCCGCTATTTTTATGAATCGCCAATGTAAGTTTTCCTGCGCTATATTTGAGACTGTTATGCCGACTGTGCCCTCGTTCTCGCCTGATTAGCATCCCGTCTTTTCCAGTCGAAAGTGTCTTGTGGATGGCACCATCCACATCACTTTTTGAGAGTTACAATGCCCGCCCGACGATCGCACAAGAAATCCCGGTACGGATGCGACCAATGCCGGAAGCGGCGAGTCAAATGCGACGAAACACTCCCATGTTGCTCTGTGTGTATCCATCGCGAGGAGCCATGTTCCTATACCCGACGAATGGCAATGAACAAGACACCAGGCATGGACCGAGAACATCCGGATATGCCTCCGTTTGAACACAGTCCGATGCCAAATCAGACTCTCGAAATGAACGCAGAGCTCCGCGTCACCCACGCTGCAACTAGCTTGCCTTTGAGCTATACCTCAGAAGCGTCGATAAGAATTCGCGAAATGGGTCTAATGTATCACTGGGCTAGGAGTACGCGCAACAGCTTCACAAAGGAGATCAGCGATGGTCTACAGGATCATATCATTCAAGAAGCATTGCGGCACGATTATTTGATGGAAGCGGTCCTTGCTCTGACGTCATTACACATTGCGAGCGAGGCAGAAAACCCTACAATTATTGATGAATACGTCAGTATTGCTGTGCATTATCAGCATCAGGCTTTAATTGGTCTACGAAGTGCGCTCGGCAATCTCTCCCCGGGAAATTGCGATGCTGTATTCATCACATCCACGTTGGTCATGGTCAGCACCATTGTATCGTCTTTGCTGCAAAAGGAGTCCGACCAAAACGCCAAATCGACCGCCGAGGCAATGCTAAAGCTTACCAGCTTCTTGAACGGCATACAGTCTGTCCTCGATGTGGGCAGAGAATGGATTAGCGGCGGCCCACTAAGATGTATGCTCAATGCGGAAGTACAGCTCTTCTCAACATCGCTCCGCCTCCCTCTAGAAGATCTACGACACGACAACGGGGCACAAAATCATGGAGAGACACGTATTGTCTTCGCTCACGCGATCGATATGCTGGAAAAGGCTACGAAATCAAGTAAATCCGCAGTTCCGTGGATCACCGCAGTCCGACCTGAGTTTCTCCAGCTCCTACAACACGGAAATGATCTCGCGCTCGTCATCTTCATGCTATGGGGCGTACTTTTAGATCAGTCGGGTAGTATGTGGTGGGCCAAGTATTCAGGACGACGTTTGGTGGACGAGATGTCATGTACGCTCAACGCCAAGTGCAATAGATGGACGCGCATTACGGAGTGGAGCCGGCTACAGGTTGGGCTATGTCAATAATCTACGAATTGAAGTAGCGCAAGAAACATAACTATTGCTGTTGATGATTCTGTTGTTGTGGTCGTCGTCTATCTGGTAACGGTGTCGTTCTCGTTCTCGTTTACGCTCCCGTGCTCGTTCCCGTTCTCGCTAAGATTCTTTGACCCCTGCCAAATTCGCGAGCTTACGATCAGAGAAGCTGCTTATTTCTTGAGAGAGTCTCGTAACGCCTTATTCAGACTAGAGTCGGAGCTATTATGGAAGAACAACGAGATAAGCGTGGTCATCTCATGGCTTGAACATACTCCTCTATCTATAAGTATCGTCGAGTCTTCACTCTAACAAGAAGACCACACTTTGCCATCGATCTCACAACTCACTCTTGCCCAAGCCTCCAAACATAACTCAGACACGACTAGCAACCCATACTTCGCTTTAAAAGATGGCCGAAGAATCCAAATACGACTACACTCCCTCGATAGCCGCCGCAGCCATCTTCATCTTCTGTTTTGCAGTCTTGTTCGTCATCCATGTCGTTCGATTTTTCAAAATAAGAACCAAGTTCTGCACTCCGTTCATGATTGGTGCCGTTCGTAAGTTTTCATAGGTTCCAATCGGCTTCGATCTCATCGCATCGTTCCTACCTCTATCTCGTGTCCAGATATGCTGACATATCACCAGTCGAAATCATCGGCTATGGCGCGCGGGCCGTTGGCAAATCTAAACCGAAGGCGACTATGCCCTATGTTATTCAAGCGCTCTTCATCTTGCTCGCACCCATCCTTTTCGCCGCATCAGTATACATGTTCCTCAGCCGAATTGTCCATGCTACAGGCGGTACCGTCAACACAATGGTCCGTCCTAAATGGCTGACTAGAATCTTTGTTGGTGGCGACGTGTTATGTTTCCTTGTCCAAGCGGTTGGTGGAGCCATTCTAGCCGGATCAGACAGCAAGAGGGGATCAGATCTTGGCAAAGCTGTGATACTGACTGGGCTGTGTCTACAAATGGTCATCTTTGGCTTTTTTGTGATTGTGGCTGCGGTATGGCACAGACGTATGAGTCAAGAGAGCGATGAGAAGCTCGGAACGGCAGATCTCAACTGGAGGAAATATCTCACTATGCTCTATACTGTCAGCGGTATCATCACAGTGAGAAATCTTTTCAGAGTTATTGAGTATGCAATGGGCAGTAAGTTGATCAGCCTCGTCATAAACACTGGTACTAACACTGGGCAGGGGATGGTTATCTTCTCGCTAATGAGTGGCCGATCTACGTGTTCGATGCAACTCTGATGGTAGCCGTACTAGCCATCGGCAGTTACTGGTATGTCGGCGCTATCGGTGAGCAGCCAGTCCAACAAGAGGACAACGCATTTGATATGATGCGTTCTTCCCCTTGAGGAGGAACGGAAATGGTAGAACTTGTACCGGCTTATATCTGGCCGTGAGTTTCGCACGGTTGGATACGGTATTGCAGGTATGGAGAAACCCAGAACGCTGTATTGTCTTCCCATGTACCTTTGTCGTGTGTTCTGATTACGACTTTGTTCGTAACGAGCGGCCGCTCATCCTTGGGCGTGAAGGAAGATTTTATGCTGGGCGTTACAAGCCAGCTTCTGTACTGTAGAACGATGCGGGAGAGAGGCGAATTTTTTTCAGAATTTCACAGGTGAAAGACGCAGCAGACTCTCATTTAGTGTTAGTCAACAAAGCAGCAAAGCAGCAAATCTCCGCTCGACCGGATTAAAATTTATAGATAGACATGGTTCTACACCCACGGGAATAGAACAACAGACCTGATTGCACGCGTGCTGGTTCATCATGGATTAAGTGCGACAGGATAGCGACCTTGGTCTCCGATAACGTCTAGCGTGCCGGCGTAGTTTCTAGCATCATGCCAGTAGTAACTTAATACACTTACTATGCACATGCTCGCTAACGTACCTCACAGGCAAGCTGGTCACCCAGGCGAGTCGGTCACTTTTACCAAGACCCCACTAACTTGAAAACTACCTTGCAATACCACAGTACACAGCAGTATTATACTATACTATATAGTATATTCAATTAATCTAACGTACCATACGGGCAAGCTAGTTACTAAGGCAAGTTAATTACTTTTAATAGAACTATATTAAACTTCATATATCGTGTTTTATTACTAAGGCGCGTAATATTACTAAAGCACGTAGCCTTATTAATATTACGTCTATTATAGTTTATTACTCTTGACTATAGTATATTGCCAAAACATACTCCAGCCTATATCAGGAAAAGTTTTTCTAACCTAAAGTTTTAAGTGACGTAGTATTATACTATAAGGTATAGTAGGCCTGTAATATCTATCATAACTAAGTAATATTTAGCTTACATTTTACTAACGCCTATAATATCCCTAGCAGGCCTATTAGAATTTATTATAATCCTAAACATTTAGAACCTATATCAAGGATTATAGACTAATATAGTATAGTAATTATAAGTAAGTAAATAGGTTAAGTTAGTAATTAGCATTTATTAACAGATTATATAGGATTACGTAATATAATTAGTCTTAGTATTATTAGTATAGTTAGTACTTAGTATATATATATAATTAATTATACTAAGTAGACTATATTACTTCCTAGTATATAGTTTCGTAGGAACACTGCCCTTAAAGCATTATATTTAATTTAAGTTTTGTTCAAATAAAATATTATTCCTTAACTTAACTTTTAAGCTAGATAGTCTACTCTATACTACTTATTATTACTTATAGTTATTATAGTATTCTACTAGGTATCTATACCTAACCCCTGCAACCTCCTATTACTATACTCTTTCCTAAGAACTAACCTTATTAGTGCTTACAAGCTTTACTTAAAATATAAACTTTAACATTTTAAATACCTTTAAGATAAGTACTACTTTAGGACCTTGCGCTACCTATAGTAGGTCTTACTCTACTAATATAGACATAACTTATACTAGTACTATAAACGAAAATATTATAAACATTAATAAGCCTTACTTCTACTATAGAGATTATACTAAGCTAAATAACTGGCTACCTTAATAGAACCTCTTCTTTATATTTTAGGGAGATAAGGTACTTATAGAAAAGTAAGTCACTCTAGTATCAAGCTACATGCAGTAGAAATGCCTTTAAATAGATTAAGCCCTTCCTTTATAGTTTAGTGGGGATAATGCCCTGGATAGAGTTAATAAATAGATAAAGGACTTTAACTAGTTTAAAGATAGGATTAAACTTATCTTTAAAGTCTTTAATAAACTAACTATTACTAGATAAGATATATAGTATATTTATGAAACTAAGTTAGCTACTAATTATGCTATAAAGTTCTAATAACTCACTACTTATACTAATTAAGATAATACTACGCTAACTACTATATTCTATTAAGGCCTTAAGCTTAAGGTTAAAGAAGAACTGATACGCACTAGCGCTAGTACTAATACCCTTTATAACTTTATTCATATAGTAATTCATATTAACGTTAAACCTTCCAAGCTTTATTAAGAGTTATAAAAGAATTCATAAGTATACATTATTATTAAAAAATACTGACTACTATATAACCTATAGCGTAATAACTTATTCAACTAGAGTAACTATAGAGGCCACTATTAACCTAAAATAGGATAATGTACCTATAATAATACTTAAAGTAGTTACTATAGACTAGAGGCTATAGATCTCTTAAACCTCAATAAAGGCCTCAATACAAGAAAAAATGAGGGTAGTTATAAAAAGAATAAGTTTTTACTAACTTATTATACTTATAGTAAGCAAGGCTACTTTACTAAGAACTGTTAAATAAAGAGTAAGGTAACTTAATAGTTAAATATATTATTTAGTAACACTAAGACCAGAGACGCCAATACTAGTAATAAGGAGATAATTACTAAGACCTTAAATAACTTATAAAGGACCTATAGTCAGAATCTAAAGGGGACATTACTAATATAGATTTAAGGAAAAGCTCTAATTATATACCTACGCTATACTAAGATCTAACAAACCTATTAGTAACTATTATTACTATTATATAGTAGAATGCTATAATAAGAATAAGTAAGTTATTTTTAGTAAGAGATACTATAAAGAGCTAGTATAACGTGTTTTACTACTAAGTTAGCAGCCCTACTAAGTTAATACCCTAACACTATATAAACGCCTGCGCAACAACATCACGAAATGTTATAACTATACAAAGTCTAAACAACTTATACTAAAGGCAACCTACAGCTTACTATTAAAGATATTAATTCCTAATAAATCTAAAGTGGTAAACGCGCTATAGTAATTTATAGGGTCTTATAAAGTACGCTTATTAACTAATGCGCTAGAAGACGCCCTTAATGTAACTACGAGCTAAATAAAAGCGCTTTATAAAACTAGAAGAGGAGGTTGTTATATAGCATATACTTAAGGCGTCTAATTATAGGTTAGCCCCCTCTAAGGCAGACGTACAAGATATAGTGGATAAATTACTAAAAAAGCGTAGTAGTAATGCTGTTAGCAAGAACTAGGTTAATAGGTTTATTTAACGTACACCTAAGCTATAAATATAATAAAGCTACTTATATAATTGCTAGCAAGCCTCCTGCAAAGACCTAGCAATTATATAGCCCTAGTTTATACTTGTTTAGTTAATAAAGGCGAAGTATAGTATTATGGACAAGGATATATATAACTTTAATAAGTCTAGCTTCTTAATAGGGAAGATATTATCTTAGCTAGTAGTTATAGGCTTAGAGAAGCCTAGGAAATAGAAGAAACTTTAGCCTAGTAATTATAAGTAGGTTACCCTAGTATAAGGCGTTAGTATAATAGGGAAGGTAATCCTACTATTTCTTATCCTTGCAGGCAAGGTTCTTATCTCTAACTAGTTTACTAAGGAGCTCTTATAGGACTAGGTTATTAATATTAGTCCTACTAGCTAGACTAATAACAATCTAGCACTTACCTAGCTTTACTACTTTAATATGCATGTAAAGCCTGTTAGTGTCTATTAGCTACTAATTATTAACAGTTATAAGAGCTACTATTCTATAGAGTTCTAGGATCTTTATAAAGATAAGAAGATAATTACTCTTTATATACCCTTGCACTTGTTACACTTATTATAGCTACTTAATATTGCCTACTTCTTGCTACTAAAGCGCAAGTATAATAATAAGATCTTAGCCTTAGTACGCAGTTATATCTACTATATTAATAAAAAAACCTTCCTACTAGCCTTTAAAGCAATGTTTAAGAAGGTGTTTACACTAGAGAACGTTTACGTAGGCTTTAGGGGTGCTAGGCTAGCCCTATACAACCTAGAAGTAGTGTTATTAAAGCTTAATATACAACTTTATACGCTAACTCTACTAAAACGCAATAATATTACTTAGGAGGCGTAAACGCTGCGTAACGCCTATAAAGTAAAGGCGCACTTAATTTTAATTTAAAACTATATAAAAATCTATTAAAGGTCTCTAGCAAGTTTGTTAGATAAGTAGGTTAAATAGTTAGTAAAGGGCGCTTAGTAGATAGCTTATAATATAGTGTTAATATAGGAGGAAATAGGCTACCTTAAAGACGCTGTAGAAGTAACTACTAAGCGTAAGACCTATAAGCAACGCTATATACGCGTAGAGAAGACGCTTATAGTTAGTAAAGTAGCTAACTTAGTTACTATAAAAGAGGGTAAGAGTTATAATAAAGTTAAGATACTTATAAAGAAGGTGCGCGTAGAGCAACACTACAGGCGTTATAGGGAAACTAGATATAATTCCTACACCTACAAGGTTAAAATTAAGGAAGCTGATAATAGCAACGCTTCTAAATAATAATATAAAGTTCTAATAATAATAGTAAATTGTTGTGGTGCTGCGCAGTGTCGCTGCGTAGGCGTTTAAATGGTGTTAGGGTGTTAACTTAGTAGGGTTGCTAACTTAGTAGTAAAATACGTTACACGTATAAAGGGATTTATAATATATAATAAAGCTAAAAGCTATAGCCTAAACTAATAGCTTGCTGTTATAATCTGTTTATAACTAGCTAACTAGATACTAACCTTCTACGATTACTAACGCACTTAGTATAGTAATTACATAGACTCTCTTATGTAGCATAGTTATAGTATAGTAAATTACAAGTTATGTAACTAGCTTACTCTTTAGTAGTTAAGCAAGTAGGTTATATATAACAAGCTTATATAGCTTCTATTAAGCTTAGTAAGCTTAGCTTAAAAAGCTTGTAGTAAGCATAGTAAGCTCTTATACTTATTAAAGTATATAGTACGTAGGAACGCAACCCTTATAGTTTATATTAACTTTAGTAATTAAGTTTATTATTAGGATATTAACCTTATAGATAATAAGTTGTATAGCATATTACTCTTCTATTACCTTAAGCTACTATATTAGACTTTATCTAGGTATTATACCCTAGCCTAATCCTGACGTACTTATCTCTAAGACCTAACTTAAACTAGTACGCTTTTGGACTTCGTCTAGTACGACTTCAACACTCGCTAACGCAGTAAAGACTAATAAGGACTAAGAAGATATAGCATTTAATGAAGAAGATTAGAATAACTACGCGAATAAAGAATAACTAGAATAAGTAACATAATACTAGCTTAGTAGATTAGAGCTTAATTTTAATTACCCTCTTCTATATAGAACTACTAATACTTGCTTCTTTTACTAACTAGATTCGCGCAACGCTAACTATTACCTAATACTATAGTATATATACCTATATAATGGTTATGAAATATACTACGTAGAGAAAGTATAATCTAACTACTTCTTATGTAAAGAAGATAAACATAAGGAGAAGTAGTATAAGTATAAAAACATTATATATTCTAGCTATATCTAGGATAAGCGCACTAAGGTATACTTCTAAAGAAGTATAAGCCTTAAAGAAGTCTTATAAATATAACTAGTCTTGAACGAACAGTGCAATAACAAATACTAGCAAAAATGCTTAAACTCTATATATACTAGGTACTCTAATAAAAAGGCCTTTATAGGTTTTAAGCTAAACTTAAGTCTTTTTTAGGTAAGTAACGCTGAGACTCGTAGAGGAGCAGTTTAATAATTTGATTAGGACTAACTTACTTATTAAGTTCCCTGTTATAGTAAATAGTAGATAAATAATAGTACTCTTAGACTTAGAAGTACAAGATAACTACATATATTTAGATTAGCATGTTAGCATGCAGATACGCAGAGAAAGCTAAAAGAAGTTCCTTATCTACTTTAAGTAGCTAATAGAGAAGCAATACTAAAGGAATCTATTATTACCTATAAAGTAGTGCTCTAACCCTTATAAATACAAGACTACTATAAGTTAATAACCCTAGATATACTAAGAACAGCTACCTATAACGTTATACTAGGACTACTATAGTTATAAAGACATGATCTATAAATTAATTAGAAGAATTAAAGACTATTACTTATAAGATATAAATACAGTATAACTATATTAAAGCCTGCGCAGCTTACAACGCAGCTAGTAGATAAGAAAGAGATTAATAATATCTTTTTAAATAGAATAAGCTAAGATAGAGCAGTTAACTTTATAAATACTAAACGCCCTATAAGTTATAAAGTAAAAGTTAAGGAGAAGGAACGTACACTTCTTACTATCTCCAATATTTACTAATAGTACGCGTAGATATTTCAAAAGACTTATATTATAGTAAAGGCACTACTAAAGCACAAGCCCTAGGATTATAAGATTAAACTCTAGGAAGGAAAGGAACTACCTTTTAGGCTCATATACAGACTATCTAAGAAAGAACTTAAGGCATATTAGAGTACATCTAGGAAAACCTAAAGAAAGGCTTTATAAAACCCTTGAAATCCCTAGCAGGATTCCTTATTTTATCTATACCTAAAAAGGATAGCAAGTTATAACCTTGCATTAACTATTAGAAACTTAACAAGATTATAGTTAAAAACTAATACTTGCTACTAAATATATCTAAGCTATGAGATAGGCTTACTAAAGTAATGTTCTTTACTATACTTAACTTACGTAAAGAGTACAACCTTATATATATAAAAGAAGGCAAAGAATAGAAGATAGCGTTTAAAACCTATTATAGTTATTAGAAGCATTTAGTTATGCTATTTAAGCTAACTAATGCGCTAGCTACGTGTTAAGTGCTAATTAACAATGTACTAAGAGTGCACCTTAATAGGATAGTAGTAGCTTACCTTAACAGCATCCTAGTATACTTAAAAATACTAGAAGAGAATATCATTTATATAAAGGAAGTACTAGAATGCTTATCACAAGTAGACCTATAACTTAAACCTAAGAAATGCAAGTAGTATAAGGAAGAAGTAGAATTCCTTAGCTATATTATAGGGAAATATGAAGTTAGAATAAGTTAGAAGGAAGTTTAGGTTGTAAAAGATCAGCTAACACCTACTACTATTAAGGGAATTTAGAAATTTCTAGGGTTCGTTAACTTTAACTAATACTTTATTAAAGACTACTCTATAAAAGCCTTGCTGCTAACTAAATTAATATAAGAAGATACACTATTCAAGTAGGAATATGTATAGGAAGACGCTTTTTAATTACTTAAAGAAGTATATATTAAGCTACCTACTGTCATTACGTTTAAAAGTAGAAAACTACTTTAAGTTAAGACTAATGCTTTAGACTTAGTATTAGGAGCATGCGCTATACAAGAATGATATAGTAAATAGCACCTTATTATCTACTACTAAAGGAAGTCTATAGGACTAAAAGAATACTATAATATATATAACAAGGAATTAATAGTAATTATATCTGCCCTATAGCATTAGCAAATCTACGCAGAAAGCTACTTAGATCTTACTATTTATACTAACTATAAGAACCTAGTACATTTTACGATAACTAAGACACTTAGCTATAGACAAATACGATAGTCTAAGATACTTAGTTAGTATAAGTTTAAGATACTGTATATACTAGAGAAAGACAATAGAAGAGCTAATACACTAAGCTAATAATACACCCTTATAGGAGAAAAAACTATTAACTAATTTACTATACTTGGAATTAACAAGGATAGTTTACTAGGACTATCCTAGTAGCTTCATCTTATGATATAGGTTTAGCAAGAACAACACATACTAACGTAATGTAATAGGGCTATTTGGTTAGAGTAAAGTTTAGGTCATGAGACTAGTAGCAGCGCTAGCCGGCCTAGACGCTAGCGCAAAGTAGGCGGGAAGATTTAACCTAGGCAGCTAATAGAATAGAACAATACAAATTAATCTTATAACTACCTACTTATATTGTTACTAAGCTCACTGCTACAGTACATCCTAATAATTTTAATTTATCTACCTTTCTACTAAGGTAGCGGCTCAGCTTAGTAGTAATAGATAATAGCACAGACGAGCTTTACAGCAATAATCAAGGGCGTTAGCCTAAAGAGTAGCTATAAAGCCTAAGCGAATAGATTACGCATCCAAAACGCTAGCGACAAGAATTGCAGGAGCTATCTAAACTCTATTAACTACAACGCGAGGTAGACAACTTTAAGCACTAGCTAGCTAATTATAAGCCTTTATAAAGGGGTCTTACCCTTAAGTTTAAAACAACATTCTCTAACCCTAGCCTGGACAAGCGACTGGCAAGACAAAGGCGCTATAATAACAAACTTATTGTAATTACAGGGCGCGGCCTAAAGATTAAGAAGATACTAGTATTTAAAGGAAAAGGCATACAAGAGTACTACAATTTTAAAGCCAGGCTTTAGATTATATTCTGTCTAGACCCCGCAGCGTTTACGCTAAAAGACTAGAAAATTGCTTTTATACTCTAGTACCTGCAGCCAATATTCTATTAGCTATAAATACAGCGCAAATAGGAAGATAATAGTAAAACGCTAGCGTAGCGCGACATAATGTCCTTCCTTCTAGATTAAATAAAGAGTCCTATTAATTAAAAATTACAGGTTACTATACTGTACTAGAAATTAGTATAGAAGGATACCTAGTCTGTAAATGATTTTACAGCATATCTCTCTACATTAGAGAACTAAATTAATCCTCCTTATAAGTAAAAGCATCTAGTAATGCATCTATATAGCAAGCTAAGGCTTAAAATTTGTGTAGTACTATCTAACTACGCAGAGTTCCCTGCTACATAATAGGAACTAGTAGAGCGCGCTACTACGCTAGAGGATAACCTGTAATAAGGTGGTGTTACAGCATTAACCCTATATTAGAACAACTCTTTACACTAATTCTCGCAAGGATCCTCCTAGGCACTCTTAATAGGCTCCTAGCCGCGACAACACTACTTAACAACAGGGAAATAACTACCTAACGCTACCCCTACAATTAGCAAGTGCTACTACTATAAAATAGAGGGTTATTAGGCACGTAACTGCTACAAGAAGAAGAATAGCCAACTACCTACATCTAGGTCTAACTTAATTAAGACAAAAAATTTCAGGCTGTAGGGAACTCCTCTAACCTAACAGCAAACCTTAACAAGGAGGATTAGATTAAAGTAGAAGCACAGCTATGCTGCAGCCCTACAGACAGGTAGATGTTAGTTTACGTGCTTCTTAACTATAAAGCTAAAATTAACACTGTTAATAAAAGCTTTGCACTGCGTAATAATTTAGAAGAGATTACTAATATTCTATTACCTACTATTTGTTTACCTAACTTATTAATGGCTACATGCTTTTACGCCTATTAAGTAATAATTAAGGCTTAAGACTGCTAGAGCGTGACCTAGTAGTTTACCTATATATTCTATAGGGTAACTAATACCGCGCAGCCTGTCCTGCTAGGCCTACCTAGAATAAAGCTAGCGCGCATGGTCCTTAACTGCAAAACGAAGCAGTAGTAATATAAGATTAACCCTTTATTAGTCTAGGTAGAACTACTAGCCTAATTTGTAGAGTCTCTTGTAGACGAGCTAAGAGTGTACGTAGTACTAGTAGGAAGTGCTAAAGTATCTTAAGATAGCAAGACCGTACTGCTAAAGTAACTAGTAGATTATAAGGATGTTACTAGTAGTAACACCGCGGATACGCTGCTAGAACACCATAAAGGTAACTATACTATAGAATTAGAAGAAGGCGCTATTATACTATATAGACCACTATACAACCTCTCTCTAAAGGAGCTAGAGGTTCTGCGCGAATACTTATTAACAGCGCAACGCCTAGGTTAGATCCGCAAGAGTATAAGTCTAGTAAGTACTCCTATCTTATTTATACTAAAGAAGGATGGCACCCTCCGCCTATGCATAGATTATTAGGGATTAAACAAGGTTACTAAGAAGAACTACTTAGCTCTACTATTAATTAGTAAGACACTAGATTAGCTCAGTGGAGTAAAGGTGTTTACTAAACTAGATATGAAAAACGCATACTACTAAATACGCATCTAGCAAGGTAATAAGTAGAAGATAGCGTTTTACACCCACTATAGCTACTTTAAGTACATAGTAATGCTATTTAGTTTAACTAATGCCCTAGCCACATTTTAGGGCTATATAAACAGGGCCCTCTTAGGATATCTAGATATATTCTATGTAGTGTATCTTAATAACGTCCTGGTTTTCTCTTAAGAAGAAGAGGATTACTAGGGCTATGTTAAAAAGATACTAGACTAACTGCGATACTATAGCCTTTATATTAACTTAAAGAAGTATGCCTTCGCAGTTACTAGTATTAAGTTCTTAGGGTTTGTTATGCGCACTAACAGCGTTATAATAAATCCTTAACAGGTAGACGTAATTAAAAACTAGCCTACCCTAATATTATTTAAGGATGTTTAAATCTTCCTCAGATTTGCCAACTTTTATTGCTAGTTTATTAAAGGATTCTCAGTCATCGCAGGACCTATTACTAAACTATTAAAGGGATTAGTAAGAGGCAAAAAGGCAGGACCATTTAAGTAGCCTAACTAAGTAAAGTAGGCAAAGCAATAGCTATACAACACATTTATAATAGCGCCTATACTTAAATACTATAACCTAAATCTAAGGTCTAGATTAGAGACTAATGCGTCTATACTAGGTATAGCTAGCATCTTCTTACAGCTCTATAGTAATAGGAACTAGCATCCTATAGCGTTCTTTTTACAGAAACTAATACTAGTAAAGAAGAACTACTATATGTATAATTTAAAGCTTCTTACTATTGTTGCGACGTTAGAACACTAGCGCTAGTACGTAAAGGGCCTGTCTACAAGGCTAGAGATCTTAACAGACTATAATAACCTTTAGGGTTTTATAGGGACACAAAAATTGTCAAGAAGACAAGCAGGCTAGGCATTAAAGCTTATAGCATATAACTTTAAAGATAAAGTATTGTACGGGCAAGACAAACCCTATAGATAGGCTGTTAAAACACCTAGTAGGCGCTGGCGAGGCTAATACTAAAGTAATAGATATATTGCTAACGTTGCAATAGAAGTTACAGCTAGCTAAAGTCTAGACTATGTTACCAGACGTAGGACTAGTTGTAGAGGGTAGCTAGATAATAGCTTAAGAATAAGCAGGCATGCCCTATCTTATAGAAGATACTACTACGGGCCGCTGGCAAGATGCTAGGGCGCTAAATAGCAAGATTAAGTATACACCATTTTTAGAGTACACTAATATAAGAAGTATTACATTTGCATATAGGGTTACTAGGGCAGCTACCTAGAAGGCCGCTAACAAACAACAAGTATATAATAAGCTATAATCTTCAATAACAAATCTAATCTAAGAGTCTTAAAGCATAGACCCGTAGGCAAAGTAGGTGCAAGACAATGTTAACTACCTATTACTATAACAGCGTCTTAGCTAGGGCAAGAGGAAGTTATAGCTATTTAATAATATAGGCGTCCTATAGTTTAAAACCCATATATATGTGCTACTAGAGCCAGCTCTTTAAGCAGAGCTCTTTAAATTGTACTATAATAACCTACTTACTAGCTACTTTAGTAGGGCTAAAACACTAGAGCTATTATCTTAGTCATACTATTAGCTTAACATAGAAAAAGACCTTAAGGAGTACATTAATTCATGCTAAGTATATTAAGAGGTAAAGATAGTAAAGTATTGCCTACCTAGCGTTCTGCATGCATTGCTACAGCCTTAAGGTCCCTAGCAGGAACTAATAATAGATTTTGTTATAGGTCTCCCTCCTAGTAGGTGGGATGGCAGGGTTTATAATGTAATTTAGGTAGTAGTTAACTGCTATACAAAGATAGCTTAATATATTCCTACTACTAAGACTATTACTGTAATAGAGCTTACAGACCTCTTTATAGACAATATTATCTACTTTTTTAGTCTTCCCTTAGGTATTATTTCTAACTAGGGCAGCGTCTTTACGTTGCAATTTTAGGTAAACTTCTACTTTGTAGTAAAGGTAAAACGCTAGCTTAGCACTGCGTTCCACCTACAAACTAATAGGCAGACAGAGTAATAAAACTAAACGCTAGAATAATACCTACGCGCATACGTTAGCGATAACTAGGCTAGCTAGATAGTACTCCTCTTACTAGTAGAGTTCACGTACAACAATTCCTATTAGCTAACAATTAGCATGTCCCTATTCTTTGCTTGCTATAGGTTCTACCTGCAGCTTAACTGCGAGCCGGCAGCAGCAACTAAGGTTCCTTAAGCAGTATAGAGGATTACGCAGCTAATTAAGATACGCAAAAACTTAGAGGCTAGCTAGAAGAAAGTAATAAATTACTAGCAAACATACTACAATAACTAACATAGACCCTAAGTATTTAGTACAAGGGACTTAGTCCTCCTTAAGACAAAACACTTATAACTGCGCCTACCTAGTAGAAAGCTGGCGCCACGATACGTTAGACCTTTTAAAGTAAAGGAACTAATAGGAGCTTAGGCGTATTAACTAACGCTGCTATCTATAATACTAATCTATCCTATATTCTATACGTCTTAGCTACGCCCGTTCTATTACTAACAGGATAACTTAGAGTTGCTACTAGGGCCTATCTAGCTAGACAAAAGCAATGCGCCTAGAAACTAATATGTTGTTAAAACCCTTATAGATAAGAAAACCACGAAGAGGGAGATTAAGTACTTAGTAAAATAGCAAGGCTAGTCAAGCGATTACAATAAATAGGTTAATAAGGAAGACATTAATAAGTCTTTAGTAAATAATTTTAAGAAAAGTAAAAGCATGTTATAAATTAATATACATTATAGTATAAGCTTAGCATTATCTAGGAGTACCTACTACGCAACAATAGCAGACTAACGTACACTAAATAGTATTAAACTATATCCTCCTCTAGCTTAACTAAAAGCCTACCTAATATTATATAATTACTATTATTATCCTGCATACTACTACGTGTCTGCAGCTTAGTCCTTAGTAAGGGGGCAGCGCCCTTCCTGCGCGACGCTAGCGTAACCTTAGAGACTATCTAGGGTGATAACTTTGCTACGCTAGGCAACTTAAGCTTGTTCTTAGAGCCTAGGGGCCAACCGCGACGCTTGGGAGTAGCAAAGACAGGAAGCAGGGGAGATAATAATAGAATACCTTTACTAGAGAGCTTATTAGCGTTAGACTCTGCAATAGAGGGGGTAGTAGGGGTAGGTAGAGTAGGCGCTTTCTTTATATGCCTTAGCGTCTTGCTTATAAGTAGGCTTAACAGCGGCGTACAACAAAAGGTTATAAGTAACTAAGGCATACGCGTACGCAGGCCACTACTACTATTACTACTATTACTACTATTACCTCTATTGCTGTTAGCCTCGTTACTAGAAGAGCCAGCCTCGCCTAGGGGATTAGGGAGCAGCGCGTCCTTAGCGCTAACAGGGTAAAAACTAGCCTAGACAACGTTAATACAATAGCACAATGATAGGACAAATAATACTTACCCTCTAATGCATAATATCTAAGATACCCTTAGTAGCAACTGCTAACCTAGTAGTAGCATTTACCTGCAAAAGATAGATCTTATTACTAGTAGGCTTATAAGTGCCGCCGCGCTTGTTTAATTTACGAATTTAGGCTTTAGTAATAGCAACCTACTAGCGTTGTACTGCTATCTAGGTAGTAAACTACGCCTATGTCTCCTGCGCACCGCTAGCCTAGGCTTTAGCAGCAAGTAATAAATTGTTAAGCTTAAAGATAGTGTATTAAGGTATAGGAAGATAGCACTTTCCTATACTATAGTAGTAGGTACACTTACAAGCCTCCTTATAGTTACACTTAAGGATACTAGTATAAATGCGTTTAGCACAGTAAAGGTAGATGTTAAAGCGTAAGGCATATAATAGAGTAGCACGTTGCGTAAGCAGTGTCTTCTAAACAATATATT
This sequence comes from Nothophoma quercina, assembly GCA_021642125.1. Classification (NCBI taxonomy): domain Eukaryota; kingdom Fungi; phylum Ascomycota; class Dothideomycetes; order Pleosporales; family Didymellaceae; genus Nothophoma; species Nothophoma quercina. The sequence goes on along the minus strand of JAKIXB010000057.1, from coordinate 20,766 downwards.
AGTAATAGCAATGCAACGTTAAAATAATAGCTTATAGGAAGGACTAGCAGGTCGTAGCTATATAGAGTAGAGTACAACGCTATAACGCTAGGGAGTAGATAGCAGGGTGCTGTGTAATAAAAGTTAAAAAAGGTAGAAGGTAGAAGGATAATAAGTAAAGGAAGCTTAATTAAATTTTTTCTATGTATAAACAGGCTGCTAAGGTTTCTATAGAGACGGCATCCATTCACCTTTACTACAATAACCTAGCGAAGAACGGGACAGAGACTATTCTACAGGGCGTACTAACGTCGCAATTACTACTGCTAGGGACAGCAGCTTAAAGAGAAGGGGAGAACAGTTATAATAGGGCTATTTAGTTAGAGTAAAGTTTAGGTTACGAGACTAGCGGCGGCGCTAGCCGGCCTAAACGCTAGCACAAAGCAGGCGGGAAGATTTAACCTAGGCAGCTAATAGAACAGAATAACACGAATTAATCTTATAACTACCTACCTATATTGTTACTAAGCTCGCTGCTACAGTACATCCTAACACGTAAGTACTTAAAGAACTAGAATTAGAGATAATTAGTAGTTATTACAATAACACACTTTATGGACACCTTAGGATTAAATAGACTATAGAGCTTATTAAGTAACATTATAAGTTCCCTAATATAAAAGATAAGGTTAGCAAGTTTATTAAGAACTGCGTAAGCTGTTAATATAATAGGTATAGTATATACACTAAATATAGAAAGGTATAAGCTATAGAGCTACTAATAGCACTATAGATAAATATTATAATAGATTTTGTTATACAATTACTAACCTCTAAGGACTCTAATATAGAATATGCTTACAACTTAATCTTTGTTATAGTAGACTAATTTACTAAGTATACTAGGATAATACCTTTTTAATTAAACTACACTGTAGAGCAGCTCGCATAAGTGTTTTTAGACTAGATTATTTACTATTAAAGTATACTAGAATTCATAATTAGTAATATAGATAAGCTCTTTACGTTAAATTATTAGACTACGCTTGTAGTAGCTATTAGAACTAAGACGAAGCTATCTTTAGCCTATTACCTATAGATAGATAGCTAGACTAAGTAAATAAACTAAATAATAGAGATATACCTATAGATGTATAGTAACTAGTAATGGGATAACTAAGTTTTACTATTACTTATAGCACGAAGTACATATAACAACAAGCTATTAGAGGTAACTAATATAATATTATTTTTTATAAACTATAAAAGATACCTCGATCTCTTCATTAGAAGTTTCCTGTTACTAATCTAAATACAATCAGCAATAACCTTAGTAGAGTTACTAAAGGAGGTACACAAAAAATCGCTTAATAATATTACTAAGGTTTAATTAAAAGTAATTTCTCATATTAATTGGAACAAAAAAAATAGCACTTTAGCTGAAAGAGGGAGATAAAGTCTATCTCCTTACCAAAATATATACGCACGTGTAGACTAAGAAAAAAACTAGATAAGGTTAAGGTTAGACTATTTCTTATTTTAGAATAATAAGGACCTGTTAACTACTAACTTAAGCTTCTAAAAGATATACCCTATATTCTACATCTCCTTATTAGAACCTGCTAACCCTAGAACGCTAATCTAGAAGAACTTCTACTACTTAGCTAATAGTAAAGATAAGTAGAACGTTAAGAAAATAATAAAATACTAAAATAAGGGAATAGGTAACAAGTACCTGATTAAATAGTTAGGATACCTTAATTTAGGGAATATATAAGGACTAATTACACACCTTATAGACTACTAGCAGCTATTAATGGAATCTAAGGCTAATTAAGTAATACTTTAGTTAGGTCTACCTTTTAATCTAAAGGCAACCCTTTAAGGTACCCTTAGTACTAGGTAATAAGTTTAAAGCAAGACCCTCTAAAAACCTATTAAATATAATAGTCCCCTTGTCTAACTCTTACTCTATAATACTTTACTGTTTAATAGTAATTACCTCCTCTACGCAATAATCTAGTAATTCTATCTACTACTATAATTACTTTTCTTGTTCGCGCACAGTATGCAACTCTCTTAACACTTTTTTAGAGGCCTTAAGCACTTTATTTTACACTTCTTAACTTTCCTTAATAGAACTCTATAACTGTTCTCTTTTAAATGTAAGGTAGTAGAACTGAGATTAAGTTACCTGAATATTGCAATATTACTTATGATATAGACATTTACTATACTTTCTAGAATAGATATAGACCGTACACACTTAATTATACTTTATATAAATTAAAGATTCTTTAACTATAGTTTTGCTGAGGATCTTAATAAGTGTATACAAACAGCAGCAGCGCGTAGTGCTTAACTTTAATAGTTGTTTTAGCATTGTTAAAAGTTGCCTAATAATTAAGTGTAGACCCTGCGTTATATCAATTAGCTTAAGAAACTAAGCTAAGATAGAAGAGGGATAGTATCATAATCCTAAATAATTAGAACCTATATTAAGAATTACAGACTAATGCGGTATAGCAACTACAAATACTAAAGGAGAACTGTAAGTAAGTAAATAAGTTAAGTTAGTAATTAGCACTTAGTAATAGATTCCACGAGGTTACGTAATATAATTAGTCTTAGCATAATTAGTATAATTAGTGCTTAGTATAATTAGTAATTAGTTTAATTAGTGCTTAGTATAATTAGTATAATTAATACTGCTAAGTAGACTGTATTACTCCTTAGTATATAGTTTAGTAGGAACACTACCCTTAAGGCATTATATTTAACTTAAGTTTTCCTTAAATAATATATTGTTTCTTAAGCTAACTCTTAAGCTAGAAAGTCTACTCTATGTTACTTATTATTACCTATACTTATTATAGTATTCTACTAGGCATCTATACTTAAACCCTGCAACCTCCTATTGCTATACTCTTCTCTAAGAACTAACCTTGTTAGTGCTTACGAGCTTCGCTTAAAGTACGGACTTTAACACATATACACTAAACCTATCTTACTATATAATAATAAGACTAGTTTATAAGAGACTCGTTAGAAAAAGAACATTAAGATAATAACTAACCTAAGCTATTATAAGTCTTACCCTCTACCTTAGATATAGAAGAAGAATTGAAAGAAACCTATAAGTAGGTAGTTTCCTAATATAAAGTGGTAGTTATATGCGTAAAGAGGCTTATTATATATAATAAAGCTAGAAGCTATAGTCTAAACTAATAGCTTACTAATATAGTAAAGACTAACAAGGACTAAAAGAATATAGTTTTTAATTAATAGGACTAGAATAACTACGTAAATAAGAAGTAAATAAAATAAGTAATATAATACTAACTAAGTAGATTAGAGCCTAATTTGAATTCTCCTCTTTTATATAGAACTACTAATACTTACTTCCTTTACTAACTAGACTTACGTAATACTAGTTATTACCTAATACTATAGTATGTATGCCTGCAAAATAGTTGTAAAATATACTATGTAGAAAAAGTATACTCTAGCTACTTCCTATATTGAAAAGATAAATATAAGAAGAAGTAGTATAAGTGTGAAAGCATAATATGTCCTAACTATATTCAAGATAAGTATACTAAGGTATACTTCCTAAAAAGTATAAGCCTTAAAGAAGTTTTATTAATATAACTAGTCCTAAATACATAGTATAATAATAAATACTGGTAAGAATGCTTAAACTCTACATGTACTAGGCATTCTAATAAGAAAGGCCTTTATAGGTTCTAAGCTAAACTTAAGTCTTTTCTAAGTAAGTAACACTAAGACTTATAAAGAAGTAGTTAATTAATTTCATTAGGACTAACTTACTTATTAAGTTCCTTATTATACTAGATAGTAGATAGATAACAGTACTCTTAAACATAGAAGTATAAGATAACTATATATATAGATTAGTATACCAGCATATAGGCACGTAAAAGAAGCTAAAAGAAGTTCCTAAATTACTTTAAGTAGCTAATAAAGAAGTAACGTGTTTTACTACTAAGTTAGCAGCCCTACTAAGTTAACACCCTAACACTATATAAACGCCTGCGTAACAACATTACGAAATGTTATAACTATGCAAAGTCTAAATAACTTATACTAAAGGTAACTTATAGCTTGCTATTAAATATATTAATTCTTAATAAATTTAGAGTGGTAAACGTGCTGCAGCAATTTATAGGGTCCTATAAAGTATACTTGTTAACTAACGCGCTAGAAGACGCCCTTAACGCGACTACAAGCTAAACAGAAAGCGCTTTATAAAACTAGAAGAGGAGGTTATTATATAGCATATACTTAAGGCGTCTAATTGTGGATTAGCCCCCTCTAAAGCAGACGTACGAGATATAGCAGATAAATTGCTAAAAGAGCGTAGTAGTAACGCTGTTAGCAAGAACTACGTTAACAGGTTTATTTAATGTACACTTAAGCTATAAATATAATAGAGCTGCCCGTATAATTGCTAGCAAGCCTCCTATAAAGACCTAGTAATTATTTAGCCTTAGTTTATACTTGTTCAGTTAATAAAGGCGAAGTACGGTATTGTAGACGAGGATATATACAACTTTAATAAGTCTAGCTTCTTAATAGGTAAGATATTGTCTTAGCTAGTTGTTACAGGCTTAGAGAAGCCTAGGAAATAGAAGAAACTCTAGCCTAGCAATTATAAGTAGGTTACCCTAGTATAAGGCGTTAGTGTAATAGGGAAGGTAATCCTATTATTCCTTATCCTTGCAGGCAAGGTTCTTATCTCTAACTAGTTTACTAAGGAGCTCCTATAGGACTAGGTTATTAATATTAGTCCTACTAGCTAGACTAATAACAATCTAGCGCTTACCTAGCTTTACTACTTTAATGCGCATGCAAAGCCTGTTAGTGTCTATTAGCTACTAATTATTAATAGTTATAAAAGCTACTATTTTGTAGAGTTCTAGGATCTTTATAAGGATAAGAAGATAATTACTTTTTATATGCCCCTGCACTTGTTATACTTATTATAGCTACTTAACGTTGCCTACTTCTTGCTGCTGAAGCGCAAGTATAGTAATAAGATCTTAGCCTTAGCACGTAGTTATATTTACTATATTAATAAAGAAACCTTCCTACTAGCCTTTAAAGCAACGTTTAAGAAGGTGTTTATACTAGAGAACGTTTGCGCAGGCTTTAGGGGTGCTAGGCTAGCTTTATATAACTTAGAGGTAGTGTTATTAAAGCTTAATATATAACTCTGTATGCTAACTCTACTAAAACGCAATAACGTTCCCTAGGAGGCGCAAACGCCGCGTAACGCCTATAAAGTAGAGGCGCAGTTAACTCTAATCTAAAACTATATAAAAATTTATTAAGGGTCTCTAGTAAGTTTGTTAGATGAGCAGGTTAAATAGTTAGTAAAGGGCGCTTAGTAGATAGCTTATAATATAGTGTTAATGTAGGAGGAAATAGGCCGCCTTTAAAACGCTGTAGAAGTAACTACTAAGCGTAAGACCTATAAGCAACGCTATATACGCGTAGAGGAGACGCTTATAGTTAGTAAAGTAGCTAATTTAGTTGCTGTAAAAGAGGGTAGGAGTTATAATAAAGTTAAGACGCCTATAAAGAGGGTGCGCGTAGAGTAATACTGCAGGCGTTATAGGGAAACTAGATATAATTCCTACACCTGCAAGGTTGAAATTAAGGAAGCTAATAATAGTAATGCTTCTGAATAATAATATAAAGTTCTAATAATAATAGTAAATTGTTATAGTGCTGCGCAGTGTCGCTGCGCAGGCGTTTGAATAGTGTTAGGGTGTTAACTTGGTAGGGTTGCCGACTTAGTAGTGAAACACGTTAATACTAAAAGAATTAGTTATTACCTTTAAGGTAGTGCTCTAATCCTTATAGATATAAGATTACTATAAGCTGATTTCCCTAGACGTATTAGGAATACTTACCTCTAATATTACACTAGGACTACTATAGTTATGAAGGTAGAATCTATAAATCAATTAAAAGAATTAAAGCCTATTACTTATAAGATATAAGTATAGTATAACTATATTAAAGCCTACGTAGCTTATAACATACCTGGTTAATAAAAGAAAGATTAATTATATCTTTTTTAATAAGACGTACTAAGATAGAGTGGTAAATTTTATAAATATTAAACGCCTTAACTGTTACTAAGTAAGAGTTAAAGAGAAGGAACCTATGCCTCTTACTATCTTTAATATCTACTAAAAATATATAGGAATGTTTAAAAAAGAGCTTATAGTAGAGGCACTGCTAAAGTATAAGCCCTAAGATTATAAAATGAAGTTCTAAGAAAAATAGGAACTACCTTTTAGGCTAAAATATAGACTATCTAAGAAAGAACTTAAAGTACTATAAGAGTATATTTAGGAAAACACAAAAAAGAGCTCTATAAGACTCTTAGAGTCCCTAGTGGGATTTCTTGTTCTATTTATACTTGAGAAAGATAGCAAGCTACAACTTTATATTAACTATTAGAAACTTAATAAGCTTATAATAAAGAACTAATACTTACTACTAAATATATCTAAACTATAGAATAGACTTGCTAAAGTAATAATTTTTACTATACCTAGCTTACGTTGAGTATACAACCTTATATATATATATAGAAAGGTAAAAAATAAAAGATAGTATTAAAAACCTATTAGAGTAATTAAAAATATCAAGTAATACTATCTAGGCTAACTAATTTGCTAGCTACATATTAAGTACCAATAAATAATATACTAAGGGCGTACGTTAATAAGAAAGTAGTAGCTCACTTTAATAATATTCTAGTATACTTAAAAACACTAAAGGAGCATGTTAGCTATATAAAGGAAGTGCTAAAATACTTAAAATTAGGAAACTTATAACTTAATCCTAAGAAATATAGATAGTATAAGGAAGAGGTAGATTTTCTTAGCTATATTATAGGAAGATATAGAGTTAAAACAAGTTAGAAGAAGGTCTAGGTTATAAAAGACTAGCTAACGCCTACTACTATTAAAGGAATCTAGGGATTCCTAAAGTCTATCAACTTTAACTAATACTTTATTAAGAATTACTCTATAATAGCCTTACTACTAACTCAACTAACGTAGAATGATATACTATTTAAGTAGAAATAAGTATAAAAAGGTACTTTCTAGTTACTTAAATAAGTATACGTTAAGCTACCTACTATAATTACGTTTAAAAGTAGAAAACTACTTTGAATTAGGGCTAATACGTTACAGTTAGTACTAGGAGCACGTGCTACATAAGAAAGAAACAGTAAGTAGTACCTTATTACCTACTATTTAAAGAAGTTTATAGGACTAGAAGAATGCTATTATATATAAAAAAGAACTTATGGTAATTATATTCACTTAATAATACTAGCAAATCTACGTAGAAAACTACTTAGAGCTTACTATTAATACCAACTATAAGAACCTAGTATACTTTATAATAACTAAGACCCTTAACTATAGGCAAGTATAATAGTCTTAGATACTTAGATAGTATATGTTTAAGATACTATATATACTAGGGAAGGATAATAGTAGAGCTAATATACTAAGCTAATAATATAACCTTATAGGAGATAAAACTATTTACTAATCTACTATGCTTATGTTGCGCGTAGAGCGTGTAGGTATATGCTGAGTTACGTAGTTAGACTACCTCTTAGGTACTAAGCAGGTCCTAAGCACCTTAGAAGCTTAGTTATCTTGTAATACTAACAATAAGCGTCTTAATAACTGCCTACATGCTTAATTAAGCAAGATTATATAATTATTAAATTTCCTTTGTATATAAACAACGTTTTGTATGTAGAACTAGAGAGTTACTAATTAAATACTATTAATTACCTAAGCTATAGTCTTACAAGCTCGTTACAATTATAAGCCTAGCTTCTTAAGAATAGTAGATCTCCCTGCGTACTTAGTAGAGCTTGTAAAATATAGCTTAGATGCTCTAATTATTTTTCTATTCCACCCTACTAGGTTACTACAATTATAAGTAAGCTTATTAGCTATAGCTAGCAAGCTCTATTAAGCATACTAATAGGTCCCTATTAACTTAAGTTGCAATCTAATTAGCTAAATTAGTACATCTAACTAACTTGGCATGCTAAGCTCTACAATATGTGGGATTTAGTTAATCTAGACGCTCCTAACGCTCTAGGTATATATAATGGAGCCCCTTAGCTGCCTATAATAAGCTTAAATATTAATAAATAACGACTAGCCTAATCTACCTGCAGCTAAAGCGCTTAGCTAAATAAATACAGAATATAATTAAGCCTAGAGGAATACTACTAGGAGCTTATAATATATAAAGTTAAGGCAAGTATTTAGGCTGCTAAGGTAGAGCACTTATAAATGCTATAGAACTAGGTTAACGCTATAGTGTCCCTAGTAATCCTCTTACCAGTAATAGTAAAGCTTATTACTAATAATAGTAAAGCTTATTACTAATAATCTAACGACTCTCTAAGCGCTTATACGAGCGCTTAAGGAGGAGCTCGCTCTAATAGACGTAAGCACCTAGAACTAAGTTAGGGCTAAGTATAGATAACACCTTAGAGTAGCTAAATAAGGAAGAGCTACTCTATAAGACTAGTATTAGATGTAGTTGTACCTTTATATAAGAGCTAAGTTATATAAGCTTGTAGAAGTTAATAGGGCGCTTACTGTATAAGACTTCCTAGATGCCTTAAGCTATAGGATTGCCCTAGAGTAGGCTCGTACTATAAACTAAAGGATTATCTAGAATAGTATCCTAGGGCTTAAAACGCTTAACTTAGACTAAGTTAGTAGGGTCTTTAGTAGTTTAATGCATAAGCATACTATTAGGTTAGGCAACGATAACCTAGGTGTGTTTGCAATATTAAGAAACTGATTAGATATTACCTAAGGAGCGCCTAATAGTAATATAAGGGGCTTAAATGCCCCTATATACGCCTGTCCCTATAAGCGTAAAGGTTTAACCTATAAGTAAAAACTAACTAAATGCTAAAGGCTTAAAACTGCTGTTAGAGGGAGCTCCTTACTGCCTATTAAGATAAGTAAAAGATATTGCTAAGATATTCGTTGAAAGCTTAAAAATAGAGAATTTAGAGAAATTAAGAAGGTAATTAAGTAGCTTAGATAGACCTTAAACGCTCTACTAGTAATTACTGTATTAATAGAGGGTTACTTAAACAGTACTACCTATAAAGTTAAGTTCCCTAGTAACGTATAAGCTGCTTTAATTAACCCTAAGATAATAAAAATCCTTAATAACCTAATAGCTAAAGTTAAGAGGACTAGGGTATATAACCTTATAGACTTTAACGCTTACCTGTTGTTAAATAGCATAATTCTAAATAATAGAGTAGCTACGCACCTAGTTAATAGTATAGATTAGCTTATACCTAGATCTTTCTACCTAGCTAACTCTACTAACATTATAGAGGTAGGAACCTAAGCATTCCTTATAGTAGGATAAGGAGCTTGTTTGTTTAAGAATACTTTACACGGAAAGCACGGCCTATATATAGAGAACCTACTCCTTTAAGACGTTGTAGTAGTTAAAGGGTTCTATATTAACATTATTTTAGAGGCAAGGCTATAAGAGAAAGGAGTATAGTACCTAGGGCTAGATAGCTTGCTTTAGGTAGGTTATATTAAAGACCTAAATAGGAGCGTTGTATATACTACTTTTAAGCGCGCTTATAACCTTACCTTCTTTAAATATAAGCTACTACCTTACTACCTTCTAATACTTAATATAGTAATAAAATGCTTATATAAATTATACTTACGCTGCTCTACAGAGCACTTTTAGCACGCTAGATTAGGCTATCTAGGAGTAGAAGCTCTTTAAGCTCTTATATAGAAGGTATGCAGTGTATAGATTAATAGAATGCTCTAAAGAGACTATAAAGTATATATAATAACCTATGCTAAGCAGGTTATCTCCTACAGGAAGCGTGAAAAGCCTACTTGTCCCTTCTAGAGAATTAGGTAGGATTTATTTAATATGCCTATAAGCAGAGGGGGTAAACTTTAGATACTTTTAATTAAGGAGTACTATAGTAGGAAGCTCTTTTTATATACTCTGTAAGGGAAGACTTAGTTAGAGATCCTACGCGTTCTTATAAACTTCTTAAGCTAGGTACATAACTAATATAAGCTCTATATTTACAAAGTTAGTTAAGATAATAATATTACAACCCTACTATAGAAGGGAAGCTCTGCATATAAGTAATAGGTAACTAAAGAAGGGATAGATATTAAGCGCGTGCCTCTATATATATATAAGCTAAATAAGGTAGTAGAAAGAGCTAGAAAGGAGATAATTACTAAATCTATAAAGATAAGGAGTAGCGTAAACCTACCTAAGAGGCTCTAGCTAGAGGTTATAATAGTAGTAGCATAGCTCTATAATATAAGTCCTACTTATATAAACAATCTCTAGAGCCTAAATAAAAAGCTTAATTAGTAGTTTACTTAGTACTTCTACTAGTATTAACCTAAGCAAGTAAGAGTACTTATAGCTAATCTAAGACCTAATTAGAGCAGGATATATACTTACAGCTGCTAAGTATACCCTTTAGACAGGGATTAAGCAGCTAGACGCAATAGAAGAGGCTTGAAAGTTATTTTAAGGGGCTATATTAGGTACTTAGTTAGATACTAAGCGTCTAACATATACTACATATAGATCCCTAACATTAACTAAGTAATTATAACACGCAACGTAACCTTTAACAAGGAGCTCTTTTATAAGACTAATAATAAGTTAACTGCTATACTAGTTATAGAAACACTAGGTATTATAGAGCTTCTTTATAAGGATATTAAGGTAGTAAATATAGGAGAAGTAATTAAGCTCCCTATTACTAAACAGGACCTATTGCTTAGCTTATCTACTAAGTAATAGCTTAAGGGTAAGGTTTAGGAGAAATCTTGATTACTAGAAGGCTAGTCTAGTAAAGAGAAAGCTCTTAGGCTAGAAACTGTGCGCGTAGCTAGCTTAGCTAGTAAGCCGCTAAAGATCTATACAAAATAAAACTAAAATATAGGCTTACTTTCCCCTAATCTAACACTAGAGCCTAAGCAGCTAGACGCAGACAGGGAAGCTCCTTATTAGAAGGAGGGTATTCTAACTAGTGGCTTATAGGAAGTGCACTCTACTAACTAAGAAAAGAACAAGCTAGTAGATACTAAGGAACTTAATTATATATTACTAAGACCTGCTTTGCTAATTATTCAAATACCTTCTTAAAGAACAACGTAAGTAGATAATGTAGGTAGGAGACGCGCGTACTAATAGAGGAACTAAGGCTCTTTTATATAAAGAAGCTGCAGAATAGAAGACTATAAGCATAACAAGCTTGTAGATATAGAAGGAGTAGAATAGTATACTATAATAAGCTTAATAAAGTAGTATAGGTACTTATAGCTAATCTAACTATTGTTTAAACACGTAAATAAGTATAGTACTTAAAGAAAAAAGCTACTTACTATTTACGCGGTGCTCGCTGTGTTAACCCTAAGACCTAAGAGACTTATTACTTAATCTAAGTGCTAGATACATCGTAATAAGCTCCCTCCACTTCTAAAGAAATAGAAAGATCTTACTTATTACTTACTAGGCGCTCTGTTCTACTAGGCTTGCTACAAAGAGATTAAAACACTTATTAAAAAGAAGACCTAGGTAGAAGTAGACTGAACGAGCGCTATAACAAGGCCTCTACTGCTTAAATAGGTTTTTACGTACAAGCTAGATTAAGATAGCTACTTTATTAAGTATAAAGCTAGGATTTGCGTACGCAGAGACCTATAAGTAAAGGATTTAATTGTTTTAACCTACGCTACTACGCTTACTACTAGGTTATTTCGCACTATAGTAGTAATTACAGCTTAGTTTAACCTAGAGCTCTATTAGTATAACGTAGCAGGCGCGTTTCTTAATGTAAGCTACTAGGACTAGCCTAAGGTCCTCTATAAATTACTAGATAGATTTACTAATCCTAAGAGGGTTATACTACTACTATAAGCTCTATATAGGTTACAAGATTTACTAGTTTTATAGTATAAGGAGCTTTCTAGTATGCTCTGCACGCTTAGTCTTACTACCTTAAAAGAGGAGCTATACCTTTTTTATAACTCTAATCACTAAATTATTCAACTTTTCTATGTAGACAATATCTTGCTAATATATTATAATAATAATTAAGCTGCTGCTAAACAGCTAATAAGCTTATTAATAGCTAAAAATTGGATTAAAGAATATAGAGCAGCTAAATAGTTCCTTAGAGTCTGTATAATACGCGATTAAATGGCTTATATAGTAACACTTGCTTATAACGCCTATATTAATAAGCTTGCTACGAAATTTTAGGTTATAGAGAAGGGGTCCTTCTTAAATGTCCCTCTCCTAGCTAAGGAGCTCCTTAAATATAACGGAGAAGCTTTAAAGCAAGAGATTAAGGCATTTTAAGAGCATATAGGCTCTATACTATATATAGCAATTATAATCTAACTAGATATAGCCTATACTGCTTCTTAACTCTCTTATTATCAAATAAATTCTAGAGTAGCTTACTTTAAAGCAGCTGCTTAAGTTATCGCATACTTGTACTGAACAAAGCACCTAGGCATAAAGTATAGAGCTTATAAAGGCAGCTAACTGCTTATATATAGAGATGCGTTATTTATAGATAATTAGAAGTCTTATTAATTGTTCTAGGGGTACATTGTATAGCTTTTTAGGGGCCTAATTATATAGAAGGCAGCCCGCTAATTAACAGTAATAACATCTACTACTAAGGCTAAGTTACTTGCTTTAGAGTATATTACTAAGGAGAGCGTAGCTCTAAACTAGTTCTTCTATAAACTTTATTTAGATTTAGAGATACTATAGGAGATCTTCTATAATAACTAGTAAACTGTCTAACTAGTAGTAGAAGAGAGTAAGCAGCTAACTACTAAGCTACGCTATATAGACGTTTAAAATATATAGCTTAAATAAGAGTACGCTAAGGGAAAACTTAAAGTGTTATACTTTAGAATAAGTAAGATACCTACTAATAGACTTATAAAAGCGCTCCTTAAATAAAGTTACACGCGCTTTATAGTACAACTTAACTTACAGCATATAGGTTATAAAGTAGATAAAGAGTTATAATAGAAGAGTAAGTTAATAGAGGAAAAGAAGATTATTTTATTACTAGGGAGGATAACCTTCTCCCCTTAGGTGTTAGATAGCTACTAGGAGGCTCTTTTAAGCGCTTAACTAGTAGCTATAGCAAGTTAAAACCTAATAACTAGCTAACTACCTGCACTAGGGAAGGATCTAGGTATAAAAGCTATTATTAATTAACTTCTATAAGGTGTAGATAGTGGCGTGCAGCTCTATTACCTACTACAAGCTTAATTAGTAATAAGTACTTATATAAGTAAATTCTTACTTATAGGAGTTATCTCCTACCTAGAGCGCTTAAGCTCTACTATAAGTAATAAGGTAAGTAGCTCTAGCGTATTATAGCTACAAGCTATTAGTTAATAAGTTATACGCTCTACTAGAATTATATATAGAGGATAATATAAGTGCCTAAAAGCGTAGTAGTAGCACTACTTACTATAGCACCTAGAGGCAGCGTTATTAATGTAAAGTGCTACCTTACTATTAACTAGTAGTATATCTAGATAGTAGGTATAGGGCACTAGCCTACGCTTACTAAGAGCAGGTTATAAGGGGGTAGGGCGCGTAGGCAAGGGTAGAGGAGGTAGTAATATAGCTACTACTACCTAAGCAGCAGTAGCTATGTCTACTACTAGGGTAGAAGATAAGCCTAGGGGCCTAATAGAAGACACGTAGTTAGCTAAAGCTAAACTACTAAGTAGTAAAGAAGTATAGAGTAGTAAGCTAGCGCGTAAGCAGGGAGGTGCTTAAGGTATAGTAAGGAAGGCGTAGGTACGCGCGTTAGTAAGGCGTTTAGTAGTAGTAGTAGTAGTGCGCTAGGCATTTATAGCTTTAGATTATTTCTATAAATAGTTAGTAAAAGGCTAAAAAGAGTAAGAAAAAGTAAGCTAGTAAGCTTGATTAGACGCTGCCTAAGCCTAAGTTATAAAGGACAAGACTATAGAAAAGCTTAAAGCCTAAAAAAGAGTATATAAAGGCAGGGGAGGGGCTTAAAGGTATAGTTTTAGGGCGTACTTATAGCTATTTTAATAAAGGCTAAAGAGATAGAGTTTTTAGGGGGAAGACTTACTTATATAGACGTAAAATAGCGTAGTAAAGTAAGAGTAATAGGTACTGCTTAACTTAACGTTATATTACTGCTAACGTAGGAGTTAAGCAGCCTAATAGTAGGTTTTACACTTACCTTTACTACTCTACTAGCTAAGCAAGTTAGTAGCTAGCAAGGTAAAGGGAAACTAAGTAGTATAGAAGGTAACTATATAATTAGTAGAAAAGCTACTAACAAGCGCTTTATTAAGGAAATAAACGCTTAACAATTAGGTAGAATTAAAGGTTAAGAGGTATATTAATATATAAGCATTTACATTATATATAACACGCTTAGGTACTAGTATATATCTACTAAACGCTATCCTGAATAACTAAGAACTCTAATAGCGACCTAGGTACTCTTAGGAATAGGTGTTCCTTTATAGGACTACCTAGGGGGTGTATCGCGTGCAGAGCGTATGGGTATATACTAAGTTACGTAGTTAGACTACCTCTTAGGTACTAAGTAGGTCCTATATACCTTAGAAGCTTAGTTATCTTGCAACACTAATAACAAGCGTCTTAATAACTACCTACACGCTTAATTAAGTAAGATTACATAATTATTGAATTTCCTTTATATATAAATAACGTTTTGTATATAGAACTAGAGAGTTACTAATTAAATACTATTAATTACCTAAGCTATAGTCTTATAAGCTCGTTACAACTTAGAATTAATGATAATAGATTACTAGGACTATTTTAGTAGCTTGATCTTATAATATGGTTTTAGCTAGAACAACGCATACTAACGCAAGTACCTAAGAAACTAGAATAAGAGATAATTAGTAGTTATTATAATTATCTACTTTGTAGACAACTTAGTATTATATAGACTATAAAGCTTATTAAGTAATATTATTAGTTCCTTTATATAAAAGATAAGATTATTAAGTTTAGTAAAAACTATATAAGCTATTAATAGAATAAGCATAGTATATATGCTGAATATAAAGAAGTATAAGCTCTAGAATTACTAATAGCACTGTAGATAAATATTACGATTGATTTTATTATATAGCTACTAACCCCTAAGGACCTTGTTATAGGATATACTTATAACTTAATCTTTATTATAGTAAACTAATTTACTAAATATACTAAGATAATACTGTTTTAGTATAATTACACTATGGAACAACTTGCATAAGTATCTCTAGATTAGATTATCTACTATTATAGTATACCTGAATTAATTATTAGTTATAGAGATAAGCTTTTAATATTAAACTACTAGACTACGCTTATAGTAGCTATTAGAACTAAGACAAAGCTATCTTTAGCCTATTAC
This sequence comes from Nothophoma quercina, assembly GCA_021642125.1. Classification (NCBI taxonomy): domain Eukaryota; kingdom Fungi; phylum Ascomycota; class Dothideomycetes; order Pleosporales; family Didymellaceae; genus Nothophoma; species Nothophoma quercina. The sequence goes on along the minus strand of JAKIXB010000057.1, from coordinate 5,222 downwards.
CTATAGATAGATAGCTAGACTAAATAAATAAACTAAATAATAAAAACATACCTATAGATATATAGTAACTAGTAATAAAATAGCTAGGCTTTACTATTACTAAGCGTGTAGATCGTATATAATAACAAGCTATTAAAGGTAACTAGTATAATACTATTCCTAATAAATTATAGAAGACACCTAAATTTCTTTACTAGAAGTTTCTTATTACTAATCTAAATTATTATAAGCATATACTATTTAAATCCTAGTACTTATATCTATTAAGTTACTATACCTTTTTAGTTAGCGTAGCTAAGGTAGGTTTAAGCTAAAGCCTTATAGAGTAACCTAATAGATCCTAAAAGCAGAGTAGGAGGTTCTAGGTTTAATTGCCCTACCTACTACTACTTCTAGGTAGCTAGGCTAACTTTAGTTAAAGCGTAAGGTAAAGCCCTTTAGCTACTATACTATTACTACTAAAAGGTCTAGTAGATAACGTAGCTATACAAGCCTAGTATATACCTAGGATTAGCCTAGTATATACCTAGGATTAGCCTAAAGAACTTGCTCTAGTAGGTATCTTCCTTATAAGTAGTTAGCCGCCTTATTAAGGGTTGTTCCTAGAAGCAAGGGCTTATTCTAAGGAGTCTCAAGGTTAAGCCTTAGAAAAGAGGGGTATACTATTATAGGTATATACTATTTAAATCCTAGTACCTACATCTATTAGGTTACTATACCTGTTAAGTAAGTATAGCTAAGGTAGGTTTAAGCTAAGGCCTTATAAAATAGAATTAGTAATAACCTTAGTAGAGTTACTAAAAGAAGTATATAAGAAATTGCTTAATAATATTACTAAGGCTTAATTAAGGGTAATTTTATGTATTAATTAGAAAAGAAAACTAGTACCTTAGCTAAAGGAAGAGGATAATGTCTATCTTCTTGTAAAAAACCTACGCACACGTAAACTCATATAAAAATTAAATAAGGTTAAGGTTAGACCACTTTTTTTTTAGAATAATAAGGACTTCTAAACTACTTATTTAAGCTTCTAAAAAATACTGAAATACACCTTATATTCTATATCCCCTTCTCAGAACCTACTAACCCTAAAATGCTAATTTGAAAAGACTTCTACTACTAAGCAAATAGTAAACATAAGTAAGACATCAAGAAAATAATAAAATGCTAGAATAAAAGAAAGGGCAATAAGTACCTAGTTAAATAGTTAAGATACCTTGAATTGGAAGATATTGTTACGATCTCTAAGCACGAGAACGGCACAGCAATAAGTACCTACTAACTAGACCTTAGAGTTACTATAATAAGTAGAGAAGTGACTGCTAGGTCACGTTACGTAACTACTTATTAATGAGCATAATATATATAACTGCTTATCTACGAGCATGGTATAATACTGCTTGTTAATAAGTATTAGGACTTATCTAATAGGACTAACTCTAGTTACTTGTTAACAAGCACCTTTTGTCCTTAGTATATAGCACGTAGGAACACAACCCTTATAGTTTATATTTAACTTTAGTAATTAAGTTTGTAATTAGAATCTTAACCTTATAGATAATGAGTTGTAAAGCATATTACTCTTCTATTACCTTAAGCTACTGTATTAGACTTTGTCTAGGTACCTTACCCCTACTTAATCCTAACGTACTTATCCCTAAGACCTAACTTAAAGTAGTACACTTTTGGACTTCGTCTAGTACAACTTTAATACTTTAAATACCTTTTAAGATAAGTACTACCTTAGGATCTTGTGCTACTCCTAGTAACTTTAACGCATTGCGTAACTAAGCTAATAGTAACTATAATATAGATAAAGAAATGTTAATTCCTACTATTACAAGTATCTATCTAGTAGCTAAACCTAAGACCTTTAATAGAACTCGCGAGAAGCTAGAAGACTAGCTTATAAAGTTTAACCTGTTCTTTATATTCTAGGGAGAATGTATCCTTAAGGATAGGCGTGTTACCTTCGCATCTACCTTTATAAAGGATTAAGCTTTTATATAGATTAAGCTATTTATCTGCTGCTATTATAGTAAACCTTTGTCTACTAATATCAACCTATGGATTAAAGACTTTAATTTATTTAAGAAATAGATTTATTAAGTATTTAGAGTATATAATAAACCTACTATTGTATGTTGCGAAATCTAACGTATTTAATAAACTACGTCTACTGCTAACTACGTTGCTAAGTTCTAAGAAGTAGCTACGTTTATAGGCTAGGATAATAACGCGTTAATAACTATGTTCTAACAGGGGCTGAAGCCTAAGGTTAAGGAAGAATTAATGTAAACTGCTGCTTCTACAAATACTTTTAACTCTTTAGTTAATAAAGCTATTAGTATTGATATTAAGTTGTACGAACTCTAGTAAGAGTTGCAAGAGGATTTACGCGCGTAAGCTATAGTTATAGTTCCTTACCTACTACTTTAGGGCAACTAATAGAGAAATACTAACCTTTAATAAAGATAACGAGGTAACTACTACTAATTAAATACTAGTTATTGTATCTATAACAACACTTAGAGCAGATACTATGGACCTAAAGCTATAGACTTTTTAAACCTTAATAAAGAACCTACATAACGCGACATAGGTAGTAAAGCAAAGGATAAGTCTTTACTAACTTGTTATAACTGTAGTAAGTAAGGCTACTTTGCTAGGGACTGTTGTTAGAAGAACAAAGTGTTCTAATAATTAAATGTACTAACTAGTAGTTGCATGAATAATAACGCTAATACTAGTAAAGAATAGGAAATTCTTACTAAGGAAGACGGGTGTCTTATAGAAGACCTTACTTCTAGAGCTAAGGATGATTACATTAAGGACTCTAATAAGGATAAATATAATGTCTAAAGCTGAGTACTAACGCTATATTATAACATAGATAAATAGTAAAAGCATATTTAAGACATTTTAGGAAGATTAAGTAGTGAGCTAGGCTAGGCTTATGTTAAGCCCCTTATATAAGTAGAAGAATAAGAGCAACTCTAGCAACTTTAACATGCATGCAACTAAATGTAATAAAGGTACCTTTCTTTTTAACTCTTAGACTAATCTAGGATAAACTCTTTAGGAGAAGAACACTAGGTTAACAGAAACTTAAAAGACTATTAAGATAGCTGTAAAGGAGCCCTTTTAGCTGCTAAACGAAACCTACAAGCACATATATAAGAAATGCGAGAATAAGGATAATAACTTAACTTAATAGTAAACTTAACTGCTAGGCTAGTAATAGTAACTAGCCTACTAGTACAGTATAACCTGGACTATTGCAATCTAAAGCATAGACAGCTTTTATAGACTGTATGCATACACGATTATTGCATTATTTACTACTTAGAAAAGATAGGCGCTTCGTAGTCTCCTTATAGGCCTAGATAATGTAAGAAGAAATGGTATAACTGCTTTAACTACTACTGTAGAGAACATTTATTTAACAAACACTAGAAGAAGCACTTCCCTAGTATTAATAACTTATAGGTAATTATATAAATGTAGTTAGTAGTTAATAAAGAGTGCTATAATAATATATAGCTATTCTGCCTAAGTAATGCATACATGAAGCACTAACGCGCAAAGGCGTAGAATGGATTTAGTAATAAAGAGTCTTTTTTAGGCACGAACTAAATAAGAGCTCTAGGATATAGTCCCTTAATAACATTAGGACTAATCTACTTATTAAACTCCCTATTGAATTAGGTAGAGTAAAGATAACAGCATTATTAGACTCTAGAGCGTAATTAAACTACATCTCTTCCTAAGCTATGTAGCGAGCTGGACTTAAGCCATAGTAGAAGTAGAACCTATACCCGCTTATAGTAGCTAATAGAGAACTAATACTAGTAGAATTAGAAATTACTTATAAAGTATTGTCTGTTCCGTTATAGATATAGAACTACATAAAGTAGTTAGACCTAGACATATTTAGGATAGCTACTTATAACGTTATTTTAGGCCTGCTATAGTTACAAAAGCACAATCTATAGATTAAATAGAAGAATTAACAGCTTTTATTTAATAGGTAAAGATGCGGTACTACTATACGCTAGCCTATGCAACCTACGCTAGAGTTAGTAGATAAGAAGGAGATTAATAACATCTCTTTAATATATAAGACGTGCTAATAGTACAGAGCAGTTAACTATATAGACTAAGAACGCCCCTTTATAATAGTTAAGGAGACTAAGAGTGCACTTCCTACTATACTAGACGTATACTAATAGTATGCCTAGATATTTAAAGAAGAGTTATCTGCAAAAGCGCTACCTAAGTATTATCCTTAAGATTGTAAGATTAAACTTAAAAAAGGGAAAGAACTACCCTTTAGGCTGATATACTAGCTATCCAAGAAGGAGCTAGAAGTACTTTACAAGTACATTAAGGAGAACCTTACAAAGGGATTTATTAGGAAATCTAAGTCCTTAGTAGGATTCTCTATTATCTTTATTATAAAGAAAGATAGTAGTTTAAGACTCTGCGTTAACTACTAGAAGCTTAATAAGATTATAATAAAGAACTAGTACCTGCTGCCTAATATTAAGGAGCTATAGAATAGACTTTAAGGAGCGAAGTTCTTTACTGCACTTAATTTACGTGGAGCGTATAACCTTATACGTATAAAGAAAGGTCAAGAATAGAAGATAGCATTTAGAACCTATTATAGTTATTATAAATATATAGTTATGCTATTTAGGCTAACTAATGCACTGGTAGTATATTAGGTGTTAATTAATAACGTGCTCTAGGAGTATCTAGACATTACTATAGTAGTATACCTTAATAACATCTTAGTATATAGTTAAACACTAGAGGAATATAAAGTCTATGTAAGACAAGTGTTAGAAGGCTTAGTAAAAGTAGACCTTAGGCTAAAGCTAGAGAAGTGCAAATAGCATAAGGAAGAAGTAGAATTCCTTAGCTACGTTATAGGAAGATATAGAGTAAAGATAAGTAAGAAGAAGATTTAGGTTATAAAGGATTAGCTAACACCTACATTAGTTAAGGGAATCTAAGAATTCCTAAGGTTTATTAACTTTAACTAATACTTTATTAAAGACTACTCCTTAAAAGCCTTACTGCTTACGAAGCTTATGCAGAAGGACACACTATTTAAGTAGGAATAAGCGCAAGAAAATACTTTCTAATTACTTAAGTAAGTATGCGTTAAGCTACCTACGTTAATTACTTTAAAGAGTAGCAAACTAATACGCCTT
>JAKIXB010000056.1:0-46935 GCA_021642125.1 Nothophoma quercina | reverse complement strand
TTAAACCTAAGGAAGGGAAAGAACTACCCTTTAGGCTAATATACTAGCTATCTAAGAAGGGACTAGAAGTACTTTATAAGTATATTAAGGAAAGCCTTATAAAGAGATTTATTAGAAAATCTAAGTCTATAGTAGGATTCCTTATTATCTCTATTATAAAGAAAGATAGTAGTTTAAGACTCTACGTTAATTACTAGAAGCTAAATAAGATTATAATAAAGAACTAGTATTTACTACCTAATATTAAAGAGCTATATAATAAACTTTTAAAAGTAAAGTTCTTTACTATACTTAATTTACGCAGAGCATTTAACCTTATATATATCAAGAAGATTAAAAAATAAAAGACAGTATTTAGAACCTATTATAGGTTTTATTAGTATATAATTATACTATTTAGGCTAACTAACATACTAGATGTCTATCAGGCGTTAGTTAATAATATAATCTAAAAGCATCTAAATATTACTATAGTAGTATATCTTAATAATATCCTAGTATATAGTTGAATGCTAAGAGAATAACGTGTTTTACTACTAAGTTAGTAGCCCTACTAAGTTAACACCCTAACACTATATAAACGCCTGCGCAACAACATTATAAAATGTTACAACTACGTAAAGTCTAAATAACTTATACTAAAGGCAACTTATAGCTTGCTATTAAAGATATTAATTCCTAATAAATCTAGAGTGGCAAACGCGCTATAGTAATTTATAAGGTCTTATAAAGTATGCTTATTAACTAATGCGCTAGAAGACGCCCTTAACGTAACTGCAAGCTAAACAGAAAGCGCTTTATAAAACTAGAAGAGGAGGTTATTATACAGCATATACTTAAGGCATTTAATTATAGGTTAGCCCCTTCTAAGGCAGACGTACAAGATATAGTAAATAAATTACTAAGAAAGTATAGTAGTAACGCTGTTAGTAAAAACTAGGTTAATAGGTTTATTTAATATACACCTAAGCTATAAACACGATAGAGCTACCTATATAATTACTAGTAAGCCTCCTGTAAAGACCTAGCAATTATCTAGCCTTAGTTTACACTTGTTTAGTTAATAAAGGCGAAGTATAGTATTGTAGACAAGGATATATACAACTTTAATAAGTCTAGCTTCTTAATAGGCAAGATATTGTCTTAGCTAGTAGTTATAGGCTTAAAAAAGCCTAGGAAATAGAAGAAACTCTAGCCTAGTAATTATAAGTAGGTTACCCTAGTACAAGGCGTTAGTATAATGGGGAAAGTAATCCTACTATTCTTTATCCTTGCAGGTAAGGTTCTTATCTTTAACTAGTTTACTAAGGAGCTCTTATAGGACTAGGTTATTAATGTTAGTCCTACTAGCTAGACTAATAACAATCTAGTGCTTACCTAGCTTTACTACTTTAATGCGCATGTAAAGCCTGTTAGTGTCTATTAGCTACTAATTATTAATAGTTATAAGAGCTACTATTTTATAAAGTTCTAAGATCTTTATAAGGATAAGAAGATAATTACTCTTTATATACCTCTATACTTATTATACTTATTATAGCTACTTAATATTACCTACTTCTTACTACTAAAGCGCAAGTATAGTAACAAGATCTTAGCCTTAGTATGCAGTTATATCTACTATATTAATAAAGAAACCTTCCTACTAGCCTTTAAAGTAATATTTAAAAAGGTATTTATACTAAAGAACGTTTACGCAGGCTTTAGGGGTACTAAGCTAGCCCTATATAACCTAGAAGTAGTATTATTAAAGCTTAATATACAACTTTATATACTAACTCTACTAAAACGTAATAACGTTGCTTAGGAGGCGTGAACGCTATGCAACGCCTATAAAGTAAAAGCGCAGTTAACTCTAATCTAAAACTACATAAAAATCTATTAAGGGTTTTTAGCAAGTTTATTAGATAAGCAGGTTAAATAGTTAGTAAAGGGCGCTTAGCAGATAGCTTATAATATAGTATTAATACAGGAGGAAATAGGCCGCCTTTAAAACGCTATAGAAGTAACTACTAAGCGTAAGACCTATAAGCAATGCTATATACGCATAAAAGAGATACTTATAGTTAGTAAAGTAGCTAACTTAGTTGCTATAAAAGAGGGTAAGAGTTATAATAAGGTTAAAACACCTATAAAGAGGGTGCACGCAGAGTAATACTGCAGGCGTTATAAAGAAACTAGACATAATTTCTGCACCTACAAGGTTAAAATTAAGGAAGCTAATAATAGTAACGCTTCTAAATAATAATATAAAGTTCTAATAATAATAGTAAATTATTATAGTGCTGCGCAGTGTCGCTGCGTAGGCGTTTAAATAGTATTAGGGTATTAACTTAGTAAGGTTGCTAACTTGGTAGTGAAACACGTTATAAGATTTACATAAAATAAGTATTAGAATACTTTGTAAAAGTAAACCTTAGGCTAAAGCTAGAGAAGTATAAATAGCATAAGGAAGAAGTAGAAGTTCTTAGCTATATTATAAAAGGATATAAAGTAAAGATGAGTAAAAACAAGATTAGAATTTCAAAGGATAAGCTAATACCTATATTAGTTAAAGGAATCTTAGAGTTCCTAGGGTTTATTAACTTTAACTAACGCTTTATTAAAGACTACTTCTTAAAGGCCTTACTACTTATAAAGCTTACGTAGAAGGATAGACTTTTTATATAAAGATAAGTATATAAGACCTTAGCTTAAACTTACCTTAGCTATACTAACTAGAAAGGTACAGTAACTTAATAGATGTAGGTACTAGGATTTAAATAGTATATACCTATAATAGTATACCCCTTTCCTTTAAGGCTTAACTTTAAGACTCCTTAAAACAAGCCCTTGCCTCTAGGAATAACCCTTAATAGGTACTATAAACAAGTACTATGCCCCTAGGCAATGCCCTTAACGCTAAGGCGCCCCTAGGCTCTTTTCTTAATAAGGTAGCTAACTACCTATAAGGAAGGTACCTACTAGAGCGAGCTCCTTAGGCCAATCTTGGGTATACACTAGACCTACCTAGGTGTACACTAGGCCGGTACAGCCACGTTATACTAGACCTCCTAGTAGTAACAGCGTAGCAGCTAAAGGGCCTTACCTTACGCTTTAACTAAAGTTAGCCTAGCTGCTTAGGAGTAGTAGTAGGTAGGGGAACTAAATATATAACCTCTTACTATACTCCTAAGATCTATTAGGTTATATTGAAGTCGTACTAGACGAAGTCCAAAATTGTACTAGTTCGGAGTTGGGTCTCAGGGATGAGTACGTTAGGAACAGGTAGGGGTGATACCTAGATGAAGTCTAATCTAGTATTAAGGTAATAGAAGAGTAACGTATAATATAACTCGTTATCTATAGGGTTAAGATTCTAATAATAAACTTAATTACTAAAGTTAAATATAAACTATAAGGGTTATGTTCCTGCGTGCTATATACTAAGGAAAGAAAGTACTTATTAATAAGCAACTAGAGTTAGTCTTATTAGATAAGTCCTAATACTTATTAACAAGCAGTGTTATACTATGCTTATAGATAAGTAGTTATATGTATCATGCTTATTAACAAGTAGTTACGTAACGTAACTAGGTAGTTACTTTTTTACTTATTATAATAACTCTAAGGTCTAGTTAGTAGTTACTTATTGCTGTACCGTCCTCGTGCTTAGAGATTATAACACTATCCTCCCTCCTTCTAGGGTTTATCCTTAAACTACGTAATATATATCTAGAAATATATATAGTCTGTTGCCCCTACATCTAGTAACCTATAAGTTATGATGTCTTCCTATACCTGTAACATCTACCTTGCTTTAGAAATCTAATAAGCTAACACGCCTGCTAAAGTTCCTTACAACTATTATTTCTTTAAGGGCCACGAGTGCTATATTATACTAGAGGGTTTAAGCTGTCTAAAGTGTGCTAAGTGCACTAAGGCTAGAAAGCTATATATAAACATGTCCTAGTCTTCGCTAGATAAAACTCGTAAAAAGTATAAAAAGAAGGTAGAAGAGGATAAAGCTTTACTAGTAACTGTAATCGCACGGTTACTACGTAATAAGAAGATTCTAAAATAGGTAAATAATTGCGCGCGGCAAAAGGCGTTATATATAGCAAATAAAATAGTTGTAACTAGGGAGCTAGACGTTGCTAAGGAGGTAGATTATCTAGTAGTATCTATTAAGATGTGCGCCTCTCCTGCGACGTAGGGCGTTCTAGGTCTTATTAAGGAGTCTATTGCGAACTATAGTACTTACGTACTAATTAGTAGTAGTTTATAAGGTTCATAGTTAGTTCCTATGTGTTTTCTAAATCTAGGTATCCTAACTATTTAACTAGATACTTAGTCTGTTGTTCTTTCTTCCAATATTTTATTATTTTTTTAACATTCTACTTGTCCTCGCTGTTAGCTTAGTAGTAGAAGTCTTTCTAGTTTAGTATTCTAGAGTTAGCTAGTTCTAATAGAGAGATATAGAATATAGGATAGATCTTTACGTCCTTAGGCAGCGCAAGTTAATAGTTAACTAGGCTAATTTATTTAGAAATAAAAAATAGTCTAACCTTAACCTTATCTAGTTTCTTTGTTAGTTGCTGTGTGCGTAGGTTTTTTGTAAGGAGATATACTTTATCCCCCTCCTTTAGCAGAGGCGCCTTTTTTCGTTTCTTATTAATATAAGAGATGCTTCGTAACTAAGCTTTAGTAATGTTTTTAAGTAATTTCTAGTATACTTCCTTTAGTGCTTTAACTAAGGTAATTGCTAATTCTATTTAGATATTACTATTTAGTAATCTTGTAAAGAGATTTAGCTATCTACTGGAATTTGCGAAGAACGGTGAGTAGCCTATTACTTCTAATAGCTTATTGTTATATGCAATTTGTGCTATAGGTAGTAGTAAAACCTAGTTGTTTTATTGCTAGTTATAATAGATCTAGAGATATATCTCTATTATCTAGTTTACTCTTTTAGTCTGTTTATCTATTTATAGATAATAGGCTGTAGAGAGCTTCTTCTTAGTTCCTATCGCTGCTAAGAGCGTAGTCTAATAGTTTAATGTAAAGAGCTTATCTCTATTACTAATAATTAATTTAGGTATTCTATAATAGTAGATAATTTAGTCTTTAAAGATATGTGCTAGCTGTTCTGTGGTGTAGCTATGTCTAAATAATATTATCTTAGCATATTTAGTAAATCTGTCTACTACGACGAAGATTAAGTCGTAGTTATAGCTTGTAACAGGGTCTTTAGAGACAGGTAGTTAAGTAACAAAGTCTATTATAATATTCGTCTATAGTGCTGTTAGTAGCTCTATAGCTTATACTTCTCTATATTTAGCGTGTGTACTATGTTTGTTCTACTAATAGCTTATGCAGTTCTTAATAAATTTACTAAATTTATTGCGCATGTTTAGGAACTTATAATATCTCTTAATAAGTTCTATTATTCTTGTAGTACTAGGATGTCTGTAAAGTGGGTCGTTATAATAACTGCTTATAATATGTTCTTCTAACTCTTCTAGTACTTATTCTGGCGTATAGTGTTCCTACTAAATTACTATTGTAAGATTAAGTTGCTATAATAGTCCTAAAGACCTATCCTTGTTTTTCCTAAGAATAGTAAATTTGCTAATTGTTTTTTTACCTGTAAGGTTGTAGTATTAGCTAAGCACGTCTGCTCTACTATTATCTTTTCTAGGTGTGTACAGGATTTTAAACTTGTGTTAACTAAGCATTTCTAACTAGCGAACTTGCCTTTAGTTTAGAATCTTAGTTATTATAAAATGCACTAAGTTCTTGTAATCTATGTAAATAGTGAGTTTAGAGCAGCTTTCTACATAAACTCTCTAATATTACAATGCGTTAACAATAGCTATAAGTTCCTTGTCGTGCATATTGTAGCATTCTTTAAGTGCTGTAAACTTCTGTAAGTAATAGGCGATTAAGTGCTATTAGCTGTCTTGTTCTTATGTAATGTAGGCTCCTAGTGCTAAATCTAAGGTATCTATTTTAAGGCGCATTAGTTTACTGCTTTTAAACGTAATTAACGTAAGTAGCTTAACGTATACTTGCTTAAGCAATGAGAAAGTATTCTCTTGCGCTTATTCCTACTTAAATAGTGTATCCTTCCGCGTGAGTTTCGTGAGCAGTAAGGCTTTTAGGGAGTAGTCTTTAATAAAGCGTTAGTTAAAGTTAACGAACCCTAGGAATTCCTGGATTCCCTTAACTAATGTAGGTGTTAGCTAATCCTTTACAACTTAAATCTTCTTTTTGCTTATTTTTACTCTATATCTTCCTATAACGTAGCTAAGGAATTCTACTTCTTCCTTATGCTACTTATACTTCTCTAGCTTTAGCCTAAGGTCTACTATTGCTAAGTAGTCTAATACTTGTTTTACGTAGACCTTATATTCTTCTAGTAATTAACTATACACTAGGATGTTATTAAGGTATACTACTATAGTAATATTTAGATGCTCCTAGAGCACGTTATTAATTAACGCCTAACATACTACTAGTGCATTAGTTAGCCTAAATAGTATAACTATATACTTATAGTAACTATAATAGGTTCTAAACGCTATCTTCTATTCTTTACTTTTCTTTATGCGTATAAGGTTGTACGCTCCGCGTAAATTAAGTGTAGTAAAGAACTTTGCTCCCTAAAGTCCATCCTATAGCTCCTTAATGTTAGGCAGCAGGTACTAGTTTTTTATTATAATCTTATTAAGCTTCTAGTAATTAACGCAGAGTCTTAAACTACCGTCTTTCTTTATAATAAAGATAATAGGGAATCCTGCTAGGGACTTGGATTTTCTAATAAATCCCTTTGCAAGGTTCTCCTTAATGTACTTGCAGAGTACTTCTAGTTCCTTCTTAGATAGCTAGTATATTAGCCTAAAGGGTAGTTCTTTCCCTTCCTTAAGTTTAATTTTATAATCCTAAGGTTAATACTTAGGTAGCGCTTTTGCAGATAACTCTTCTTTAAACATCTAGGCATACTGTTAGTATACGTCTAGTATGTTAAGAGGTACACTCTTAGTCTCCTTAACTGTTGTAGAGGGGCGTTCTTAGTCTATATAGTTAACTACTCTATTCTGTTAGCGCGTCTTATATATTAAAGAGATATTATTAATCTCCTTCTTATCTACTAACTCTAGTATAGGTTGCGTAGGCTAGTATGTAGTAGTGCTGTATCTGCACCTGTTAAACAAAAGCTGTCCTTTCTTCTAGTAGATTTATAGATTATGCTTTCGTAACTATAGCAGGCCTAAAATAACGTTATAAGTAGCTATCTTAAACGCGTCTAGGTTTAACTGCTTTATATAGTTCTATATCTGTAATAGAACAGATACTACTTTATAAGTAATTTCTAATTCTGCTAGCATTAGTTCTCTATTAGCTACTATAAGTAGGTAGGGGTTCTACTTTTACTGTAGCTTAAGTCTAGCTCGCTACACAGCTTAGGAAGAGATGTAGTTTAATTATGCTCTAGAGTCTAATAATGCTGTTATCTTTACTCCGCCTAATTTAATAGGGAGTTTAATAAGGGGATTAGTCCTAATGTTATTAAAGGACTATATCCTAGAGCTCTTATTTAGCCTATACTTAAAAAAGATTCCTTATTACTAAATCTATTCTACGCCTTTACGTATTAGTGCTTTATGCATGCGTTGTTTAGGTAGAGTAGCTATATACTATTATAGTACTCTCTATTAACTACTAACTATATTTATATAATTGCTTGCGGGTTATTAATACTAGGGAAGTGCTTCTTCTAGTGTTTGTTAAATAGATGTTCTCTGTAGTAGTAGTTAAGGTAGTTATACCACTTCTTCTTGCATTATCTAGGCCTATAGAGAGACTATAAAGCGCCTGTCTTTTCTAAGTAGTAAATAGTGTAGTAATCGTAAGTGCATATAGTTTATAAAAGCTGTCCGTGCTTTAGATTGTAATAGTCCAGGTCGTACCGTACTAGTAGGCTAGTTACTATTATTAGTCTAGTAGTTAAGTTTACTATTAAGTTAAGTTGTCGTCCTTGTTCTCGCGTTTCTTATATATACACTTGTAGGTTTCGTTTAGTAGCTAAGAGGGCTCCTTTGCAGCTATCCTAATAGTCTTTTAGGTTCCTATTAACCTAGTATTCTTCTCCTAAAGAGTTTGTTCTAAACTAGTCTAATAGTTAGGAAGAGAGGTACTCTTATTGTATCTAGTTATGTGCACGTTAAAGTTGCTAGAGTTATTCTTATTCTTCTACTCGCGTAGGGGGCTTAACGCAAGCCTAACCTAGTTTACTACTTAATCTTCTTAAGATATCTTAAATATGCTTCTACTATTTATTTATGTTATAATGTAGCGTTAGTACTTAGCTTTAGACATCGTATTTGTCCTTATTAGAGTCCTCAATGTAATCATTGTTAGCTCTAGAATTAGGGTCTTCTATAAGACGCCTATCTTCCTTAGTAAGAATTTCCTATTCCTTACTAGCATTAGCGTCGTCCTTTATGCAACTACTAGTAAGTACGTTTAACTGTTAGAACACTTTATTCTTTTATTAACAGTCCCTAGCAAAGTAGCCTTGCTTACTATAGTTATAACAAGTTAGTAAAGACTTGTTCTTCCTATAACTACCCTTGTTCCTTTTCTTGTTAAATTCTTAGTTAATGTTTAAGAGGTCTATAGTTTCTAGTCTATAATAACTGCTCTAGGTATTGTTGTAGGTGCGTTATCCTACGTTAAGTTAATAATAATTTCTGCAGTTAGATAGGTTGTTGCGCTATAGGTTGCGTAGTAGCGTGCATTTCTTAGTAATAACGCGCGCACATAGATTATCTCTAAGCTCTTACTAGAGTTTATAGAGCTTTACGTTAATGTTAATTACTATGTTAATAAGGTTATTAAGGGTATTAGTACTAGCGCTAGTGCGCATTAGTTCTTCCTTAACTCTAGGCTTTAAGCCTTAATAGAATATAGTAGTTAGCGTAGTGTTATCCTAGTTAGTATTAGTAGCAAGTTGTTAGAACTCTATAGCGTAGTTAGTAGCTAACTTAGTCTAACAGATACGCTAGATGTCGCGTTTAGTAATAGTTAGTTTATTAGAGACTCTAAAGATAGGCTTAATCCTATCCTTAAACTAGTTAAAGTCCTTCATCTATTCGTTAACTTTGTCTAGGGCCTTATCCTTACTAAACTACTAGAGGAAGGGCTTAATCTATTTAAAGGCATTTCCACGCATGTAGCTTGCTACTAGGGTAACTTACTTTTTTATTAGTACCTTATCTCCTTAAAACATAAAGAAGAGGTCCTATTAGAGTAGCTAGTTATCTAACTTAGCACGATCTCCATAGTAGAGGTTAGGCTTATTAACGTTTATAACGTTATAGTTCGTAGCACTAGTGTTAGTTATGTCCGTATTAGTAAAGCAAGAGCTACTAAGGGTAGCATAAGTTCCTAAAGTAGTACTTATCTTAGGGGTGTTTAAAGTGTTAAAGTTGTACTAGACGAAGTCTAAAATTATACTAGTTTAGAGTTAGGTCTTAGGGATAAGTACGTTAGGAATAGGTAGGGGTGATACCTAGACGAAGTCTAATATAGTATTAAGGTAACAGAAGAGTAACGTGTAATACAACTTATTATCTATAAGGTTAAGATTCTAATAACAAACTTAATTACTAAAGTTGAACATGAACTATAAGGGTTGTGTTCCTGCGTGCTATATACTAAGGAAGGAAAGTGCTCGTTAACAAGCAACTAGAGTTAGTCCTATTAGATAAGTCCTAATACTTGTTAACAAGCAGTGTTATACTATGCTTGTAGACAAGCAGTTACGTGTGTTATGCTTGTTAACGAGCAGTTACGTAACGTAACTAGGTAGTCACTTCTCTACTTATTATAGTAACTCTAAGGTCTAGTTAGTAGTTACTTATTGCTGTGCCGTCCTCGTGCTTAGAGATTGTAACAGGTTACTCTATAAGGCTTTAGCTTAAACCTACCTTAGCTACACTAACTAAAAAGGTATAGTAACCTAATAGATATAGGTACTAGAAATTGAGTAGTATATAGCCGTAATAAAGTATAAGAAGATACTTTCTAATTACTTAAGTAAGTATGTATTAAACTACCTATATTAATTACGTTTAAGAGTAGTAAACTTATGCGCCTTAAAATAGATCCCTTAGATCTAGTATTAGAAGCTTGCATTATACAAGAATAAGATAAATAATAGCACCTAATTACCTACTATTTAAGAAGATTTTTAGTACTTAAAGAGTGCTATAATATATATAATAAAGAACTTATAGCTATTATTAATGTATTATAACATTAGAGAATTTATACAGAAAGCTGCTCTAAACTTACTATTTATATAGAATATAAGAACTTAGTACACTTTATAATAACTAAGACTCTAAACTCAAGGTAGATTTACTATTCAAAAATACTTAGTTAATATAAGTTTAAGATCCTATATATACCTAGAAAAGATAATAGTAAGGTAGATGCGCTTAGCTAATGCTATAACCTTATTAGTAGAAAAACAATTAGTAAATTTACTATTCTTAGAAAAAATAAAGATAGGTCTTTAGGACTATTATAGTAGCTTAACCTTATAATAGTAATTTAGTAGGAACACTATACGCTAGAATAAGTACTAGGGGAATTAGAAGAACATATTAAATGTAGTTATTATAATAACTTACTTTATAAACATTCTAATATCACAAGAACAATAGAACTTATTAAAAGATTTTATCAATTCCTAAACATGCGCAATAAAGTTATTAAATTCATTAAGAATCACGTAAGCTATTAGTAGAATAAATATAGTATACACGCTAGGTATAAAGAAGTAAAAGCAATAGAGCTACAAATAGCACTATAATAAATATTATAATAGATTTTGTTATATAGCTAGCTACTTCTAAAGACCCTATTGTAGGGTACAGCTATAACTTAATCTTTGTTATAGTAGATAGGTTCACTAAATATACTAAGATAATACTATTTAGATATAGCTACACTCTAAAATTATTACTAGTATATACCTTAAAAAACTATGTTATCTACTATTATAAAATACCTAAGTTAATTATTAGTAATAGAGAGAAGCTCTTTACGTTCAATTACTAAACTACGCTTTTAGCAGTAACAAGAATTAAGAAGTAGCTCTTTATAGCCTATTATCTATAAATAGATAAAAAAACTAAATAAGTAAACTAAATAATAGAGATATATCTCTAGATCTACTATAACTAGTAATAGAACAACTAGGTCTTAATATTACCTATAGTATAAATTACATATAATAATAAACTCTTAAAAGTAATAAGTTACTTACTAATCTTTATAAATTATAGTAGAAAGCTGAATCTCGTTATAGGGTTATTTAAAAGTAACATGTAAATAGAATTAGTAATAACTTTAGTTAAAGTACTAAATAAAGTACACTAGAGATTAATTAAAAACATTACTAAAGCTTCGTTAAGGAGTATTTCTTATATTACTAAGAAAGAAAAAACAGTACTTTAACTAAAGGAAGGGGATAACGTATATGTTCTTATTAAAGATCTACGCATATAATAACTAATAAAGAAACTAGATTAAGTTAAGGTCAGACTAGTTTTTAAATCAAAAAAATTAGCCTAGTTAACTGTTAGCTTACACTGCTTAAGGATATAAAAATCTACCCTATATTCTATGTTTTATCATTAGAACTAGCTAACCCTAGAATACTAATCTAAAAGGACTTCTACTATTAAGCTAATAGTAAAGATAAGTAAGATATTAAAAAAATTATAAAATACTAGAAGAAAGGATAACAGACTAAGTACTTAGTTAGGTAGTTAAGATACCTAGATTTAAAAAATGTATAAGAACTTAATACAAACCTTATAAACTACTACTAATTAGTACGTAAGTACTATAATTTATAATAGATTTCTTAATAAGACCTAGAACGCCTTATGTTATAGGAGAAGCGTAGATCCTAATAAATACTACTTGGTAATCCACCTTCTTAGTAATATCTAACTCCTTAGTTAAAATGATTTTATTTACTATATATAGCACCTCTTACTATACGCAATTATTTACCTATTTTAGGATCTTCTTGTTACGCAGTAATTATGTAATTATAGTTACTAGTAAAGTTTTACCCTTTTCTACCTTCTTTTCATACTCCTTATAAGTTTTATCTAGTAATAACTAGGACATGTTTATGTTTAGCTTTCTAGCCTTAGTGTATTTAGTATACTTTAGATAACTTAAACCTTCTAGTATAATATAGCACTTATAGCCCTTAAAGAAATAATAGTTATGAGGAACTTTAGTAGGTATATTAGCTTGTTAGCTTTTTGAAGCAAGATAGATATTGTAGGTATAAGAAGATATCTTAACTTATAGGTTACTAGATATATAGGTAATAGAGTATATAAACCTCTAGATACGAGTTACATAGTTTAAAGATAAACCTTAAAAAGAAAGAGGATAGTATAGTAATAAGTACTTATATACTAAACCTTAGAGTTACTATAATAAGTAAAAAAGTAACTACTAAGTTATATTATATAACTACTTATTAATAAGGATAATATATATAACTACTTATCTATAAGTATAGTATAATATTACCTATTAATAAGTACTAGGACGTATTTAACAGGACTAACTCTAATTACTTATTAATAAGCACTTTTCTTCTGAAGTATATAGTATATAGGAACAAAACCCTTATATTTATATTTAACTTTAGTAATTAAGCTTATTATTAGAATCTTAACTTAATAGATATTTAAGCTATATAGTATATTACTCTTTTATTAGCCTAAGCTACTATATTAGACTTTATCTAGGTATCTTATCTCTACCTAATCTAAAGTACTTATCCCTAAGACCTAACTTAAACTAGTATACTTGTAAACTTTATCTAGTATAACTTTAATACCTTACTTAGCCTTTAGCTTCTTCCCTATTTACTTATACTATAATACTATTAAAGATTAGTATAACGGGCTAGGCTCTATACTAGCGCCTTAGCGTATACATAGCCTTAGAGCACCTACTAGGGAAGAGCCCTACGCTAGGGAAAACTACTACTAAGGGCCCTGCTATAGAACGTAAAGGAGTCTACTATAAAGGATGAATACTGTACCTCTCTATACTAAAGCCCTCCTTATTGAATCTATTAAATTATTACTTATATATAGCCTTTAGTAGCTAGCTTCTTATATTTAGATTTAATCAACTAACCCTTTGCCTATAAGGTACTAAAAGGAACTATAGCTATAGACGAAATAATTAACGATACTATACGGCGCCTCCTAAAGTATAGCATTAAACTATATAATAGTTATAACTTATAAATAAATACTTAGAATAAGCTATAACACGTAGCTACTACTATAATATTTAGTAAATAGTATAAAAAAGTCCTCTAGACTATAATAGAATAACTAACTACTAGTCCTTAACAATTAATAGTCTTAAAAGACGCACTATTACTTTCTACTACCCTCCTTCAAAAACCCTTTAAAATAAGTGCTATATTACCACAAGCTACTTAGGGCAACCTTATATAGAAATATATTTGCTACCTAGTAGAAGCTTAAGTATAGGCTTATATAAAATAACACTAAGCTACTATAGAGTATAATACTATTCCCCTTACTCTAACCCCTTCTTCTTCCTTTATTACTATATATATAACGAAATAAGTTGAACTTCCTAATATAAGAAAGTTTAATAGTAACTAATCATCTTATTAGACGTTTAAGCTATAAATAATAGATAAGCTTAAGTTACTAAGGGACTAATTAGAGATTAGCGTAGTATATATATTCAATTGTTTAAAGAAACAGGCTACCTATATTATCTTATTATAGAAGGATTAGAATCTAAATAGTATAATAATAGAGTTCTTAGTATTCCTTAATGAATTATATAAGAACTCCCTATTTAAAGAAAGATCTTAGTAGAAATCCTAAACTATTACTATAAAAAAGTATAACTAAAGCCTAAAAGCTTTTAACGCAGAGTTTATTTAACTAGCCTATAATATAGCTAAAAAGAAAAATACTTAGAACTTTAAGAGAAGGTACATATCTACTACTAAGGGAGACCTCTAAGGAAAGATAGTTTTACTAGACGTACTTGAGGACTAGGAGCTATAAGACTTAATAGTATAGGTCCTTAAATTAATGTTAATATATAGAGAACTAAAGCTTATGATAATAATGCTTTATTTAGACGCTAGCATAAAAAGATCAATAATAGTAAGATAGATTAGGAGCCTGCTAAAACGCATACTAGATAGATAAAATTAAATAATAAAAGGTAAGCTAGGTAAGTATTATAAGATGTAATTAACAGATAGAGAGCTAATAAATAATACCTTAATTATAGTAGAAATAACTACTATATTAGTTAGTATAGGCTAGGCCTGGTAAGATAACTAGATAATATATAAGTAAAGGTAGTAGCTACTATTAAAGCTACTAAGAGAACCTATAACTTAAATAACTTTAACTTAGAAAATTAGTTACTTCTGCCTAAAGGCGCAGGCAGGAGTTAAAAGTATAGGTAAATAAAGCTAAGGATGTATTCTAGTAGCTTAGCTAGAAGTAGCTAGATAGTAAAATTATTTTATTATATACCTTAGTAGATAATGTTGCTATAGCACACATACTAATCAACACTAAATACTTAAATTGTAGCATTATTTCCTTAAGATTTATAACATAGGACAACTTACAGCGTACTTTAATTTCAGAATTAAAGATTATTAGCAT
The DNA here is from genome assembly GCA_021642125.1 of Nothophoma quercina. NCBI lineage: Eukaryota > Fungi > Ascomycota > Dothideomycetes > Pleosporales > Didymellaceae > Nothophoma > Nothophoma quercina. Next base: position 32,167 of record JAKIXB010000056.1, on the reverse strand, counting down.
TACTAAGAAAAGAACTTAGATAACTAATGCTATAAGAATAAGGATTAATATTAAAGGATATAAGGAATCTATGTAAGTATACATCCTTAATAATAAGAAAGAATATATCCTTATTTTAAGGCGTTCATAGATAAACCAATAGAGAGTATCAATTACTTCTATAAAAAAGTCTATTTATATATATGTAATACAAACCCGGGTATAGAGTAAGAAAGAACTTGAACCTAAACTTACTTATACTAAGATAGGTAAGGCTAGAAATATACTCAGTATTATATAAAAGGTTATAAAAGGACTAGAATATTAAAGTTTTTACAGCCTCTCTAGCAGATATCTAAAAGGCTCTTGAAAAAACAATACTAGTTAACCCACGCCTTGTACTCCCTAATCACTTAGAGAGTAAGTTTAAAACCTTTATTAAAGAAGAGGTAGATAAGTTAGCCCCCTATAGGGGCCTTAATATTAATTACGCTATTAAGCTAATTGACTTACAAGGGAAACTAGCAACTATCCTATAAGAACTATTATATAATATATCTAAAGAAGAGCTACTAGTACTCTACTAATAGCTTACTAGCTACCTAGATAAAGGCTTTATTAGAGTTAGTAAATTAAGCGCCTTAGCACCTATATTATTTGCTAAAAAACCTAGTAGTAGACTACGCTTCTACGTAAACTACTAGGCACTGGATAAAATCAAAAAAAAAAAACCAGGTATCTATTACTATTAATCTATAAAAATTTTTTTAATATCTTACAAGCTACCTAGTTTACTAAAGTTAAAGTAATTTAAGCCTTTTATAAATTTTAAATGACTAAGGGTAATAAATAGAAGATAGCTTTCTAGATATAGTTTAGGCTCTAAAAATAGATAGTTATACTCTTTAGTCTAGGTAACGCCCTTAGTACCTTCTAATAACATATTAACTAGGTATTATAAGACTTTTTAGATTAATAGTGCTCTACCTACGTAGATAATGTATTAATATACTTAAGTAGGAGCTAAATAGAGTATAAAGCTAAGGTTAAATAAATTATATAGAGGTTAGGAGCAGTAGGACTGTACCTAGATAGAAGTAAAAGTAAATTCTCTATAACAATAACCAAATACTTAGGGTTCATTGTTTAAGCTAGAAAGAGCATATATATAGACCTAGACAAAGTTACTACTATTAAAGCCTTAAAGGCCCTAAGATTAGTAAAAGGGATCTATAGCTTCTTTAGATTCGCAAATTTCTACTAATAGTTTATTAGTAATTTCTTTACAATTACTAAACTGCTAACTAAGCTAACTAGAAAGAATGCCCCCTTTAAGTAGGGGACACCCTAATAGATAGCATTTCAGCAACTTGGTAGTAGTATTTATAGTAGAAGTAGCGTTAACTAACTTTAATCTAGAGTTAGAAACTTGTTACGATCCCGAACATTTAGAACCCATGTTAAGAATTACAGACCAATGCGGCACAGCAATTACAAACACTAAGGGGGAATTACAAGTAAGTAAACAAGTTAAGTTAGCAATTAGTATTTAGCAATAGATTGCATAAGGTCACGTAATATAATTAGCCTTAGCGTAATTAATCTAATTATTAATTAGTCTAATTAGTGCTTAGTGTAATTAGTAATTAGTTTAATTAGTGCTTAGTATAATTAGTATAATCTGCACTACTAAGTAAACTACATTACTCTTTAGTATATAGCACGTAGGAACACGACCCTTATAGTTCGTGTTTAACTTTAGTAATTAAGTTTGTTATTAGAATCTCTACCTTATAGATAATAAGTTGTAAAGCACGTTTGTAATAGGGCTATTTGGTTGGAGTGAAGTTCGGGTCACGAGACCAGCGGCGGCGCTAGCCGGCCTGGACGCTAGCGCAAAGTAGGCGGGAAGATTTAACCTAAGCAGCTAACAGAACAGAACAACACGAATTAATCTTATAACTACCTACCTATATTGTTACTAAGCTCGCTGCTATAGTACATCCTAACAACGTTACTCTTCTATTACCTTAAGCTACTATATTAGACTTTGTCTAAGTATCTCCCCCTACCTAATCCTAACGTACTTATCCCTAAGACCTAACTTAAACTAGTACACTTTTAGACTTCGTCTAGTATAACTTTAACACTTTAAACACCCTTTAAGATAAGTACTACTTTAAGATCTTATACTACCCTTAATAACTCTAACGCATCGCGCAACTAAGCTAATAGCAACTATAATATAAATAAAGAAATATTAGTACCTACTATTACAAGCATCTATCTAGTAGCTAAACCTAAGACCTTTAATAAAACTTAAGAGAAGCTAGAAGACTAGCTTATAAAGTTTAACCTGTTCTTTATGTTCTAGGGAGAACGCATCCCTAAGGACAAGCATATCACCTTCGCATCTACCTTTATAAAGGACTAAGCCTTTACGTGGATTAAGCTATTTATCTGCTATTACTATAGAGAACCGTTATCTACTAATATTAACTTATTAATTAAAGACTCTAATCTATTTAAAGAACAGATTTATTAAGTATTAAAAGTATAAAATAAACTTACTATCACACTTTGCAAAATTTAATATATCTAATAAACTACGTCTACTACTAACTACGCTGCCAAATTTTTAGAATTAGCTATGTTTACAGGCTAGGATAATAGCACGTTAATAACTATATTCTAATAAGGGCTAAAGCTTAAGGTTAAGGAAGAACTAATGTAAACTGCTACTTTTATAAACACCTTTAACTCTTTAGTTAATAAAGCTATTAGTATTAATATTAAGTTGTATAAACTCTAGCAGGAACTATAAGAGGACCTATACGCGTAAGCTATAGTTATAGTTCCTTACCTACTACCTTAAGGCAACTAATAGAGAAATAATAACTTTTAACAAGGATAATAAGGCAACTACTACTAACTAAACACTAGTTGTTATATCTACAACAACACCTAGAGTAGCTACTATAGACCTAAAGCTATAGACCTCTTAAACCTTAACAAAGGACCTATACAACGCGACACGGGTAGTAAAGGGAAGGACAAGTCTTTACTAACTTGTTATAACTATAGTAAGCAAGACTACTTTACTAGGGACTATTATTAAAAGAATTAAGTGTTCTAACAGTTAAACGTACTAATTAGTATTTGCACGCATAATAACGCTAATACTAGTAAAAAATAGGAAAATCTTACTTAGAGAAACGGGCGTCTTATAGAAGACCCTAATTCTAGAGCTAAGAACAATTACATTAAGAACTCTAATAAGGACAAGTATAATGTCTAAAGCTAAGTACTAACGCTATATAATAACATAGATAAATAGCAGAAGCACGTTAAAGACACCTTAAGAAGATTAAGTAGTAAGCTAGGATAGGCTTATGTTAAGCCCCCTACGCGAGTAGAAGAGTAAGAATAACTCTAGTAACTTTAATATACACGTAACTATATATAATAAGAGTATCTCTCTTCCTAACGCTTAGACTAATCTAAGATAAATTCTTTAGGAGAAGAACACTAGGTTAATAGAAACTAAAAAGACTATTAGGATGGCTGTAGAGGGGCCCTTCTAGCTACTAAATAAAACCTACAAGCGTACATATAAGAAACATAAAAACAAGGATAATAACTTAATTTAATAGTAAACTTAATTACTAGACTAATAATAGTAACTAGCTTACTAGTATAGTATAACCTGGACTATTATAATCTAAAGCACAGACAGCTTTTATAGACTATATGCACGCACAATTATTGTACTTTTTACTACTTAGAAAGGATAGGCACTTCGTGGTCTCCCTACAAGCCTAGATAATGCAAGAAGAAATAGTACAACTCCCTTAACTATTACTATAGAGAACATCTATTTAATAAACGCTAGAAGAAGCACTTCCCTAGTATTAACAACCTATAGGCGATTATATAGATGTAGTTAGTTATTAATAAAGAGTACTATAATAATATATAGCTACTCTGCCTAAATAACGTATACATAAAGCACTAACGTGCAAAGGCTAAAAATAGATTTAGCAATAAAGAGTCTTTTTTAGGCATAGGCTAAATAAGAGCTCTAGGATACAGTCCCTTAATAATATTAGGACTAATCCACTTATTAAACTACCTATTAAATTAGGTGGAGTAAAGATAACAGCATTATTAGACTCTAGAGCGTAATTGAACTATTTCTCTTCTTAAGCTGTGTAGCAAGCTGGACTTAAGCTATAACAGAAGTAGAACCTATATTTACTTATAGTAGCTAATAGAGAACTAGTACTAGTAGAATTAGAAATTACTTATAAAGTAGTGTCTATTCTATTGCAGATACAGAACTATATAGAGTAATTAGACTTAAACGCGTTTAGGATAGCTACTTATAACGTTATTTTAGGCCTACTATAGTTATAAAAGCATAATCTATAGATTGATTAGAAAAATTAATAGCTTTTATTTAATAGGTGTAGATGCGGCACTACTGCACACTAGCCTACGTAACCTACGCTAGAGTTAGTAGATAAGAAAGAGATTAACAATATCTCTTTAACATATAAGACGTGCTAATAGGAAAGAGCAGTTAACTATATAAACTAAGAATGCCCCTCTATAATAGTTAAGAAGACTAAGAATGCACCTCCTGCTATACTAGACGTATACTAATAGTATACCTAGATATTTAAAGAAGAGTTATCTGTAAAAGCGCTACCTAAGCATTAACCTTAGGATTATAAGATTAAACTTAAGGAAAGGAAAGAACTACCCTTTAGGCTAATATACTAGCTATCTAAGAAGGGACTAGGAGTACTTTATAAGTATATTAAGGAAAGCCTTATAAAGAGATTTATTAGAAAATCTAAGTCTATAGCAGGATTCCCTATTATCTTTATTATAGAGAAAGATAGTAGCTTACAAATCTACGTTAATTACTAAAAGCTTAATAAGATTATAATAAAGAACTAGTACCTACTACCTAATATTAAGAAGCTATAAGATAGACTCTAGGGAGTAAAGTTCTTTACTGCACTTAATCTACGCAGAGCGTATAACCTTATACATATAAAGGAAGGTAAAGAATAAAAGACAGCGTTTAGAACCTATTATAGTTATTACAAATATATAGTTATGCTATTTAGGCTAACTAATGCACTAGTAGTATGCTAGGCGTTAATTAACAACGTGCTCTAGGAGCATCTAGATATTACTATAGTAGCATACCTTAATAATATCCTAGTGTATAGTTAAACACTAAAAGAATACAAGGCCTACGTAAGATAAGTATTAGAGTACTTAGTAAAAGTAAACCTTAGGCTAAAGCTAGAAAAGTATAAGTAGTATTAGAAAGAAGTAGGATTCCTTAACTGTGTTATAGGAAGGTATAGAGTAAAGATAAGCAAGAAGAAGATTTAGGCTATAAAGGATTAGCTAACACCTACATTAGTTAAGGGAATCTAAGAATTCCTAGGGTTTGTTAACTTTAACTAACGCTTTATTAAGAACTACTCCTTAAAGGCCTTACTACTTACAAAGCTCACGCGGAAGGATACACTATTTAAGTAAGAATAAGCGCAAGAAAATGCTTTTTAGTTACTTAAGCAAGCACACGTTAAGCTACTTACATTAATTAAGTTTAAGAGCAGCAAACTAACACGCCTTAAAATAGATACCTTAGACTTAGTATTAGAAGCTTGCATTATACAAGAATAAGATAAATAATAGCACCTAATTACCTACTAATTAGGGAAGTTTATAGCACCTAAAGAACGCTATAATATGCATAATAAGGAACTTATAGCTATTATTAATACATTATAACATTAGAGAGTTTATATAGAAAGCTGCTCTAAACTTACTATTTATATAGATTACAAGAACTTAGTACGTTTTATAATAACTAAGATTCTGAACTAAAGGTAGGTTTGCTAGTTAGAAATACTTAGTTAATATAAGTTTAAGATCTTGTACATACCTAGAAAAGACAACAGCAGAGTAGACGCGCTTAGCTAATACTATAACCTTATAGGCAAAAAGACAATTAGCAAATTTGCTATTCCTAGAAAAAATAAGGATAAATCTTTAGGACTATTACAGTAGCTTAATCTTATAATAGTAATTTAGCAGGAGCACTATACGCCTAAACAAGTACTAAAGGAACTAGAGGAACACATTATAAGTAGTTATTATAACGACCTACTTTATAGACATCCTAGTATCACAAGAATAATAGAACTTATTAAGAAATACTATAAGTTCTTAAATATGCGTGACAAACTTAGTAAATTCATTAAGAATTGCGTAAGCTGTTGGTAAAATAAACACAGTACATACGCTAAATATAGAGAAGTACAAGCTATAGAGCTGCTAACAGCACTATAGACGAACATTATAATAGATTTTATTATATAACTACCTATCTCTAAAGACCCTGTTATAGGTTATAACTACAACTTAATTTTCATCGTAGTAGACAGATTTACTAAATACGCTAAGATAATGCTATTTAGACATAGCTACACTGCACAATAATTAGCATATGTCTTTAAGAACTAGATTAACCGCTACTATAGAAAACCTAAATCAATTATTAGTAATAGAGATAAGCTCTTTATGTTAAATTATTAGACTACGCTTTTAGCGGTAATAGGTACTAAGAAGAAACTCTTAACAGCCTATTATCTACAGACGGATAGATAGACTAAATAAGTAAACTAAATAATAGAGACGTATCTCTAAATCTACTATAATTAGCAGTAAGATAATTAGGTTTTACTATTGCCTATAGCACAAATTGCATATAATAACAAGTTATTAGTAGCAACAGGCTATTCGCCGTTTTTTGCAAACTATAGAAGATAACTAAATCTCTTTACAAAGTTATTAGATAGTAGTATTTGAATGGAATTAGTAATAATCTTAGTTAAAACACTAAAAGAGGTATACTAGAAATTGCTTAAAAACATTACTAAAGCTTAGTTAAGGAGCATTTCTTATGTTAATAAGAAACAAAAAACAGCGCCTCTGCTAAAGGAGGGGGATAAAGTATATCTTCTTACGAAAAACCTACGCACATAGCAACTAACAAAGAAACTAGATAAAGTTAAAGTTAGACTATTGTTCATTTCTAAATAAATTAGCCTAGTTAACTATTAACTTAAGTTACCTTAAGATATAAAGATCTATCCCATGTTCTACACCTTGCTATTAGAACTAGCTAACCTTAGAACGCTAATCTAGAAAGACTTCTACTACTAAGCTAACGGCGAAGACAAGTAGGAAGTTAAAAAAGTAATAAAATACTAGAAGAAAGGACGCGGTACTAAATACCTAGTTAAATAGTTAGGGTATCCTAACTTAGAAAACACATAGGAACTAGCTACGCACCTTACAAACTGCTAACAGCTATTAAAGGAATTTAAGGCTAATTAAGTAATAGCTTAGTTAGGTCTACCTAGTAATTTAAGGGCAACCCTTTAAAGGCGCCCTATGTACTAGGCAACAAGTTTAGAGTAAGACCTTCTAAAGAACTATTAAACGTAATAGTTCCCTTGTCCAATTCCTACCTTATAATACTTTACTCCTTTACGGCAATTGCCTCCTCCGCGTAATAATCTAGTAAATCTATTTATTACTATAACTGCTCTTTTTACGCACGCGCAACCTGCAACTCTTCTTACACCTTTTTAGAGGCCTTAAGTGCTTTATTTTACGCTTTACAACTTTCCTTGATAAAACTCTATAACTTTTATCTTTTAGATGTAAGTTAGTAGAACTTAGATTAAGTTACCTTTACATTACAATGTTATTTATAACGTAAACATTTACTATACCTCCCTAAATAAACATAGACCTTATACACTTAATTATGCCTTACACAAGTTGAACATTTCTTAACTATAGTTTCTCTAAAGGACTTAACAAATTCGTATAGATAGTGACGGCGCGTAGTACTTAACTTAGATAGTTGTTTTAGTACTGTTAAGAACTGCCTAATAATTAAGTGCGGACCCTACGTCATATAAATTAGCTTAAAAGACTAAGCTAAGATAGAAGTGAGATAGTATTATAATCCCAAATATTTAGAACCTATGTTAAGAATTACAGACTAATACGGCACAGTAATTACAAACACTAAGAGGGAATTACAAGTAAGTAAATAAGTTAAGTTAGTAATTAGTATTTAGTAATAGATTACACAAGGTCACGTAACGTGATTAGCCTTAGCATAATTAGTCTAATTATTAATTAGTCTAATTAGTGCTTAGTGCGATTAGTAATTAGTTTAATTAGTGCTTAGTGTAATTAGTATAATTTACACTACTAAGCAGACTGCATCACTCTTTAGTACATAGCATATAAGAATATAACCCTTATAGTTTATATTTAACTTTAGTAATTTAGTTTGTTATTAGAAACTCTACCTTACAGATAATAAGTTATAAAGTACATTACTCTTCTATTACCTTAAGCTACTGTATTAGACTTCGTCTAGGTATCTCCCCCTACCTAATCCTAACGTACTTATCCCTGAGACCCAACTCAAACTAGTACACTTTTAGACTTCGTCTAGTACGACTTCAACAAAACTATACTAGGATATAATATATCAAAATAGGCTATAGGTAGGATACTATCCTAGTCTAGGCTAGATAGTATCCTATAAATAGTAGCCTACTCCTCTTTAAAGAACATAGCTATAAAGGTAAACTATACTATTTATAATAAAGAAATATTGGTAGTAATTAGATGCCTTAAAGAATAGAATAGTAAACTAAGGTCTATCTAATATTTTATAGTTATTATAGACTATAAAAACCTTAAGTACTTCTATAAATTAAGGCTACTATTAGAATAATATATAAGGTAGTCAAGTTTACTAAGTTAGTTTAACCTTACCTTTATGTACTAACTAAGAAAGGTAAATAGAAGAGCTAATACTCTATCTTAACATTAGAAAGATGCACCTATAGTGGACGGTAACAAATAAATAAGGACTAGATACTTCTAAATCTTATAACTATTTACGTACGTTAAGAAGCCTATATAAGAGAATAAGGAAGTAGGTACTCTAGTTATATTTTCAATATAACTCTAGAATGTAAGTGCACTTAAAGTTATCAAGATCTAAGTAATAGTGTACGCAGTCACTACCTGCGCCTAATAATAATAATAGGTAACTAATAGTAAGTAACCTAACTATACTGCTATAAAACGTTCTAATATAAAGTAGAAACTATAAAATCACAATATTACTACTCTAGAAAGCCTATTATAAATAGTAGATAAACTAACACTAAAGATAGCAGACATAGAACTATATAATAGTATTAGGATATTTAAAGTACTCTAGAAATAGGCAGCTAAGAAGGACCAAACCTACTAGCTAGTAAAAGAAGTACTTAAATTAGGAGCTTAGAAGTTTTTACTCTAACTAGAGCCAAAGGTATTATTAGCTAAACACTTGATTAATTAATGAGACTCGCTCTATTACTAGGGAAGAAAATAAGTACCTAAGTTGGAGGATTTAAGACTACGCATTATTAATAAAGTCTACTACTTCTTAATTACTAGATATCTAGGAAGAGGTAATGTATTTACTATACTATTATAAATATACTTTTAGCCTGAGATGTCGCTGTTACGATCCCGAACATTTAGAACCTATGTTAAGAATTATAGACCAATGCGGCACAGCAATTACAAACACTAAGGGAAAATTACAAGTAAGTAAATAAGTTAAGTTAGCAATTAGCATTTAGTAACAGATCGCACGAGGTTATATAACGTGATTAGTCCTAGTATAATCAGTCTAATTAGTGCTTAGTGTAATTAGTGATTAGTTTAATTAGTGCTTAATGTGCTTAGTCTAATTAATATCACTAAGTAGACCGCATCACTCTTTAGTATATAGCACGTAGGAACACAACCCTTATAGTTTATGTTCAACTTTAGTAATAAAGTTTGTTATTAGAATCTTAACCTTATAGATAATGAGTTGTAAAGCACGTTACTCTTCTATTACCCTAAGCTATCATATTAGACTTCGTCTAGGTATCTCCCCCTACCTAATCCCAACGTACTCATCCCTGAGACCCAACTTAAACTAGTACACTATTGGACTTCGTCTAGTACGACTTCAACACTAGAATACTAAAACACTAAGATATAGAAGAAAAGAAAACCTACTCTAATATACTAGCAGCCTTATTTTTATTTTTAGTATTTTTACCTTGTTTAGCTTAAGCATTAAGCTTAAACTATATAAAAAGCTCCTAGTACTACTTTAAGACATCCTTATAGGCCTAATCTTAACTAGTAGTATACTTAGAATAAGAAAGGTAAAATAACTACGCGTATACGCTGGTAATACTACTAGCTATACTATAAGTTTAAATGTTAAGGTTATACTATTAAGATTAAAAGAAGGATAGCATCTTAAGATATAACTAACTTATAATGAGGTTAATTCAGTAGGTTATTTCTTAGGTAATATTAGCTATTTACTTAAGAGTCTTAATCTAGTAGTAGGCAAGACTTATAGTAGAGTTAGGATTCTTTAACTTAGCCTTAACTTCTTCCTTATAGTTAGATATCTTAGTATTATAAGCAACCTATTTACCAAAAGGCTAAGATAGGAGATTATATATAGTAGGTAAATTATAGCACTTAATAAAGTAGGCATAAATAGAATTAATAAGTTAAGTATACTAATCAAAGTACTACTTAATAGGGATAGTTAGCTTAAAGATTAAGTAGACACTAGTAAGTGCATTCTAGGTCTTATAAGGTGCCTATCTAGAAGTTAGTAAATACTAAAAGGAATATATTAGGTATAAACTACTTTATAATACTTCTTTTAACTAGTCTTATACTTCTTATAAGTGCTAGAGTTGCCTTTGAATAAATACTACCTACTATTTAAAGTGTAATTAATATAGTACTCTAGATTATTAACCCTAACTTCCTTATCTATATTAGTTGTAACGAGGTTGTCCCCAATAGCAGCATATACATTAGTAAAGATCTTAAGTAACGTGTTTCACTACTGAGTTAGCAACCCTACCAAGTTAACACCCTAACACTATTTAAACGCCTGCGCAGCGACACTGCGCAGCACTATAATAATTTACTATTATTATTAGAACTTTATATTATTATTTAGAAGCATTACTATTATTAGCTTCCTTAATTTTAACCTTGCAGGTGCAGGAATTATGTCTAGTTTCCTTATAACGCCTGCAGTGTTGCTCTGCGCGCACCCTCTTTATAGGCATCTTAACCTTATTATAACTTTTACCCTTTTTTGTAGCAACTAAGTTAGCTACTTTACTAACCATAAGCGTCTCCTCTACGCGTATATAGCGTTACTTATAGGTCTTACACTTAGTAGTTACTTTTACAGCGTTTTAAAGGCGGCCTATTTCCTCCTGTATTAATACTATATTATAAGCTATCTACTAAGCGCCCTTTACTAACTATTTAACCTGCTTATCTAATAAACTTGCTAGAGACCCTTAATAGATTTTTATATAGTTTTAGATTAGAGTTAAATATGCCTTTACTTTATAAGCGTTACGTAGTATTTACGCCTCTTAGGTAATGTTGTTGCGTTTTAGTAGAGTTAGCGTATAGAGTTATATATTAAGCTTTAATAATACTACCTCTAGGTTGTATAGGGCTAGCCTAGCACCCCTAAAGCCTACGTGAATGTTTTTTAGTGTAAACACCTTCTTAAACGTTGCTTTAAAGGCTAGTAGGAAGGTTTCTTTATTAATATAGTAGATATAACTGCGTGCTAAGGCTAAGATCTTATTACTATACTTACGCTTTAGTAGTAAGAAGTAGGTAATGTTAAGTAGCTGTAATAAGTATAACAAGTATAGAGGTATATAAAGAGTAATTATCTTCTTATCCTTGCAAAGATCTTAGAACTCTATAAAATAGTAGCTCTTATAACTATTAATAATTAGTAGCTAATAAACACTAATAGGCTTTGCATGTATATTAAAGTAGTAAAGCTAGGCAAGCACTAGATTATTATTAGTCTAGCTAGTAGGACTAATATTAATAACCTAGTCTTATAAGAGCTCCTTAGTAAACTAGTTAGAAATAAGAACCTTGCCTGCAAGGATAAGGAATAGTAGAATTACCTTCCCTATTACACTAATACCTTATACTAGGGTAACTTACTTATAATTGCTAGGCTAGAGTTTCTTCTATTTCCTAGGCTTCTCTAAGCTTATAACTACTAGCTAAGATAATATCTTGCTTATTAAAAAGCTAGACTTATTAAAGTTGTATATATCCTCGTCTACAATACTGTACTTTGCCTTTATTAACTAAATAAGTATAAACTAGGGCTAGATAATTGCTAAGTCTTTGTAGGAGGCTTGCTAGCAATTATATAAGTAGCTCTATTATATTTATAGCTTAAGTATACGTTAAATAAACTTATTAACTTAGTTCTTGCTAATAGCGTTACTACTATGCTCTTTTAGTAATTTATCTACTATATCTCGTATGTCTGCCTTAGAGGGGGCTAACCTATAATTAGACGCCTTAAGTATATACTATATAATAACTTCTTCTTCTAGTTTTATAAGGCGCTTTCTGTTTAGCTCGTAGTTGCGTTAAGGGCGTCTTCTAGCGTGTTAGTTAATAAGCATACTTTATAGGACCCTATAAATTGCTATAGCGCGTTTGCCACTCTAGATTTATTAAGAATTAATATTTTTAATAGTAAGCTATAGGTTACCTTTAGTATAAGTTGTTTAGACTTTACGTAGTTGTAACATTTTATAATGTTGTTGCGCAGGCGTTTATATAGTGTTAGGGTATTAACTTAGTAGGGCTGCCAACTTAGTAGTGAAACACGTTAGGAGAAAAGCGCAGTTAGTATTAGTAAAAGGTTTAGCTTTAGTAAGGATAAAGAGACGCTTCTTAGGCTTCTTAGTAGGCTATAGAAGTTAGTAAAGAGTCTATAGTAAGTAAGGATAGAGATATACTAAGCTCTACTTAAAAGCTAAAGTAAGGGAAATTAATATACTAAGCTTATGTTACTATTAATAGATAGAGAGTAGCTATGCTTAAAGCTTCATATATAGGATATTTAAAAGGCCTAAAGTAGTAAGATATATAAGTAGTATTAATAGAAGAGCGTACAAGAGCTATTAATACAGAAGTACATAATAGTAAAATCAAGTAAGGAAGTAAGTACAAATTTTACGTTAAAGTAATAAATAAATAATATATAGTAGGGAGGTACTATAATAGGCTAGGCCCTATGCTAGCGCTATAGCGTATAAATAGCCTTAAAGCACTTACAAGGAAAGAGCCTTATATTAAGGAAAACTACTACTAAGGGCCCTGCTATAGAACGTAAAGGAGTCTGCTATAGAGGATAAATACTGTACCTCTCTATACTAGAGCCCTCCTTATTAAATCCATTAGATTATTACTTGCATATAGCCCTTAGCGGCTAGCTTCTTATAATTAGCAAGAAAATGCTATATTTTACTCTATATCTATTTCCTATATAAGTATATTATAATAGATAAAGTAGAAGATATAAGCTTTAGTAATTTCTTACTCTTAGGAACCTTTGATTTAATAGCTTAATAGCTTGCTTGATTAATAGGACTCTACTAAGAAGTAGTAGCTAATTTTAAAACTAGGATATAGCTCTATTTTATACTGAAATTCAAATTTTTACTTACTAAGCCCGTAGTGGAAGTAGTATTTATAGTAAGTATTATAGGTATATAATAGGACATTACAATATTATAAAATATAGCAACTTATTATTAAAAGATATAATTATAAAGACGTTATTAAGGCGTTATTAAGAACATTAGGGTTAGAAAGGGGTTATACTATAAATGTTATAGGCCTACCCCATAGACTACGTTTTAAAGAACTTTTCCTAATATAGGAATATTGTAGGCCTACTGGGAACATTATAGGTGTTAGTAAAATATAGGCTAAATATTACCTAGTTATTATAGACGTTGTAGGCCTACTATGTCTTATAGTATAATACTACGTTTCTTAAAAATTTAGGTTAGAAAAACCTTTCTTTATATAAGCCTATAATTAAGCTAATTATTATATACCTTACTAGGCTGCTATTTAGCTAATTTACCATTACCTTAAACAATATCTTAGTTAGTTTCTATAGATAACGCGCTTATATATAATTATAATATTATAATCTTATTTATATTATAGGCTATACTAAGAAGCTCTACTTTTATTTACCTACTTTTATACTACTACTACTACTACTACCACTACTACCACTATTATTATACCTATTAGTAACACGTTATACCTTTTATAAGTATACTAATCTACTTTTTTTAAGTATATCTATCTACTTCTTTAAGAGCTTTTTCTATACTCTTCCTAAATTGCTATAGTACTTATGTTATCTAGGTATTATCTACCTTTTTAGTCCTATACTTGAGGAGTCTTTTACGTTTTATTCCTTTATCTTCTATAAACTTATAGCTAATTAGTAAGTAGTACTTAAATTGTACTTCTACTACTATAAAGAGCATAAGCTATAAGCTATATTTATAGTGTTTACTACTAAGCCTACTACTACTCTTATTTCTATACCTATACTTACTTTTACTTCTATACTTAGGCCTACCCTTACTTCTACTCTTTTAGGCTTTTACCTTTATCTTCCTAGGTTTAAGATATTAGAGGAGGAGTATAGTAGCTCTTCCTCTACTATACTTACTCCTACTTACACCTCTCTACCTACGCCCTTACTAGCGCCCTTATCTAAGTTCTTGGATAGGCCTCTACCTAGTCTTCCACTCTTTAAGCTTATTAATACTATATATATTTTACGTGTGCATTTATCTATAGTAGATGTAATAACTTTCTAAAGTTATTTTTCTATTAATATATTAACCTCTAGTAAGGATTATAGCAATATTAGCCTTACTATTAATTACTTTATTATTACCCTTTAATAACTCTATAAGGCATTGGCTTAAACCTACCTCGGCTACGCTAAGCTAAAAAGGTATAGTACCCTAATAGACAGAGGCACTAGGATTCGAACAGTATATACCTATAATAAACTCTTTATTAATACCCCTCTGTCTATTTGCAACATACATAATGTATAGAGGAATTAGATAATCTTGATAGTAATATAATAGGGCAAAATTATGTCTCTTAAGTCCTAGATAGTGTTTAAAGATAGAAAGGTAAAGTCTAGCAGTTTTCCTAGTTAGAGACGATGATTATAGAATACCTACTAGTGCGTTAGGATTTACTAATATATTTAGCCTATAGACAGCTTGTAGTAGCGTGCTTAGATCTTATAGTTCTCTATTATAATAAATTTAAACTATGCCTATTAAAGATCGGCCGCTTAAATTCGAAATAGCTTATATTAGCGGCTTTCTAGAAGCTTCTTAGCCTCACTCCTGCAACATAGCCTTGTTTCCAGCACCGCGCTGCGCTCGACTAATTAGTGATAGATTGGACAAGATATTGTTAGACACTAAATGCAGTCTACTAATATGTATCGCGAGATTGTCTCTTAATCTCAGCATAAACGTGATTGCAGCAGCACATGTGACGCTGCATCTAGAACAAGGGTTTGACTGGCTGCATTCCTCTAACATTTTCTACGTTCGTCTCCGAAAGACCCAAGTACCCGTGCTAGCCATCCATCTGCGGGGATGCAAAACTTTCAATGTAGCCCTCATTCTAGGCTGACGTTCTCTGAGTTGCGTTGCTAGACTAAAAAAGACTTGCTACTGCCACTTACTGACATGGCCCGGCCTGGACGACTTTGGTGTCGACTCGAAGACGCTTGCGTGAAAGGAGCGTTGGGAAGGCTGTTCCTCATTTCTTCTGCTGCAGCATCAAGGTGCGTCTTGCCTAACACACAACCATGTGTGATGGGATTGGGTTCAGCTTTGGACACCACAAGGTAGATGCGAGGAATCAGAACGATATTATTCTCGATAGCAGTGGTGGCGGGAGATTCCCCAGAAGGTCCCTTGTTGCTTGCCTCAGAATTTGCAGCGCCGAAGAGTTTCCAAGGATGTCTGGAAGAGGCTAGGTAACCGAAATCAGGTTCCAGTTTTTGTTTTCCGCGTTGCACTATCTTCCATTCCTCTTGGCACTGTCGTACGAAAGCGCTCAGTGCCTCCGGAAAAGTACTGAAAGTTTCTGGGGTGAGCAGTGCTTTCACGTTTACGACGTCAAGAAGCTGGTGGGAGACAATATGTACGATACCCTCGCCACTAGCCTGTTGCTCGTCGGGTGACATGGAGAGAAGTATTCCTCGGATGTATCTTTCCTTCACAGGATCTAAGCCTGCTTCATCGAGCAGAACTTCCCGCAGCCCGCTTTGTTCGTCCAACAGATAGGTTGGCTGGAAGACAAACCTGTCTATGAGTCGTGCGAGGGCACCAAGAATGACTGCAGCTCGCATTTTCCTCGCAATGTCTGTGTTCGACTGAGGGAGCGGAATCTGGTGCTTGAAGATGTCATTGTTCTGGAGTCCAGTCCAAGCGTTCTGTGAAACTGTTAGCCTGTTCTCCAATGTGATGAACCACCATGTGAATGCATACCTCGAGGATGCTATCTGGCAGGTTTCGACCGAAGAAGTCTTCGACTAGCACCGTGGCAACTGTCCAAAGTTGCTCCATTCGATTGGTACTGCAGCCTTGCTGTTAATTTACGTACACTACGGCATGAGATTTATTCGACTTACACATCTACCAGATCAAGTTCCTTAAATCGGGCTCGAATCTTGTTTGCCTCTTCCCTCAAGACTTTGTGTTGGTTTGCCTCATTATGAAAAGAGTCCTGGAGCGTGTTTGCATGATTCCGTATTTTTTCAATCTCCTTGGCTCGACCGTCCAAATCAGCTTGTGCATGTTGCAATTTCGCTTTAAGAATTCCAATCTGTTGGCCCCGTTCTTTTACTTTGGCAGTCATCTGGGCATTCTCTCTTTCTAGATCGTCAACCCGTGCCTCGAGATCTTCCAACTGACCTTGCAGTGCGACCACCTTGGAATTCTTTCCCTCTAATGCTGCTTCCACTCCATCTATCTCTTCCCTTAGTGTAGTATTCTCTTCTTTCCAGTCTTCGTATCTGTGTTCGAAGTTTGACAGATTTCTTATTTTCTAGACTTCTATTACTATATTTATTTTAAGAACTTATTAATTAGTGCTTATAAGCGTTGCTTAAAGGATAGTCTTAATAGTGTATATATATATTGAATACACAATACTATACCTTTCTACAATTTTAGACTATAAAGTCTTATCTCTAGATGCAAAAGTATTACACTCTGAAAGCGCTTCTGCTAATTCTATTGCATTGTGTTGTTGTGGAGTTGAGATAATAGAGGTGTTTTAATGGTTCGGCGGATTGCGCGCATGGACACAGTAGT
Source organism: Nothophoma quercina (assembly GCA_021642125.1). Taxonomy (NCBI): domain Eukaryota; kingdom Fungi; phylum Ascomycota; class Dothideomycetes; order Pleosporales; family Didymellaceae; genus Nothophoma; species Nothophoma quercina. The sequence goes on along the minus strand of JAKIXB010000056.1, from coordinate 14,756 downwards.
CAACGTTAAACGCTGCTGCGGCAGCTCAACAACTTAAGAACTAGCCAGTATTATAAGCCGTGAGGGCAAGCTGCGGTCTCACTTCGTTAGGAGTTGAATCTTTGCAGTGTTGTTAAGACACACAGTGAAGAAGAGAGTCGCGATAGTCTAGGCACATTTTAACCAGCTCGGTGGTTTAATCGGCTCAGTAGTGGAATACGTTAGAGATTAAGATAAGTGTAAGCAAGAAGTGGTGGTAGTATATAGTCTCATGTATAAGTCTGTTGTTGTATGTATATACAAGTGTGTAATCTAAGCTCAAAAGTAGTCGGACGTATTAGTCATGCTTGCAGAACAATTATATGATGCGGCCTTCGGTTTACAATAAGAGTGTTCAGACCACGTAAATATAAGAGAGCGTATTGGATTATTGATGGGTGTTAGGGCTTCTACTCGTTATAGAACTTCAATACCCTCCTAATTAGCGTATATCCACTGCACTTAGCACTTGTCAGCGTGGGTAATGACATTCCAAGTGCCATCGAAAGAAAAAATCTACGATTACCCGTTAGCAGAACCGAAGCAGCTGAACCACCTGTCTAGGACATAGTAGGAAGACTCACCTGTCCTTGTGTCCAGATGTACGTGTAATCGCCTGGCAGAATCACGACCCAGTCGCATGCCTCAGCAACGGCATTGAGATTGCTAGCACGAAAAACATTAGCCCACAACATGTGTCCACAATGAGAGACCTACTCCGCTACAAGCCTGCACGGCACACTCAGCGTGCGATCGACATCGTTGCACAACCAGCTAGCTGCCTGTCCCGTACACGTTGTCCGTGCACAACCACCAGCACCGGGGCTTCCAGGCGGCGCTACACAGGCACCATTTCCAATAGACTACACAGTATCGCGTCAGTATTACTCATGCAAGAAACAGCTTGACGTACATATAGTAGCGCAATATCCGGATCCAGGTCGTCGCGATTGGACGGGCCGTAAATACTAGGATAGGTGCACGAAATGCTCTAGAGTATTGGTTCAGCCGTGCTCATAATAAGACTTTGGGGACAGATACTTACCCCCGAGTTCACCGGGTCTCTCTTCGACACAGCACCCGTCTTTTCAGGCGCTTTGATGCCAAGCTCAGTATCATAAGCAGGGTTGATGGCAAGTATCTGCGCGTAGATGTCCTGTAGAAAATTTAGCCTCATTCTCCAATATCGTTTCCCGAGCGTTTTTTCTCTTCTTTACCGCAGGCGCCCCACTAAGCGTCACATTGTCTCCGCCCACTTCCACGATGCCGATCCATTGCAGCGGAACCACGTCTTGTTTCTGCGTGCCAACAGCCTCGTAGAAAGTTAGCAAATGTTCAGCACAAGGAAGTTGTACGCAGTGGTTCCTTACAGCCGCGGATGCGAATGCTGCTCCCAGCGCTAGGGCAAGGATGGAAATCCTCATTTCCGTGCGAGATATATCAACAAAGGTTCGTGTTTTCGCTGTACTTATTCAAATCGGTACTGTAGCCTGCTTGAAGACACATGGAAAGAAACGTCGTAAGCCCGCCCTTTTAACATTTTCCGTTCAGCTCCCGCGGCCCGATCTCGTTACTTATTTTCACCACCGACTATGACCCTTTCGCGTGTTCAGCTAGGGTCCTCACGCTAGCTTTATCCTCCGCTTCTGCCTGTAGAAGTGGTCTGATAATTGACGCCTCTACTTCATCTCAGCGTCGTTACCCCCGGTAGCGTAGGGAAAAGCCTGGTCAAACGTTTGCAGACGCAATAAGATGATATGAGGCGGGGCCACATCATAGCAGCCATATTGGCATGTACCCGCCACTAGTCCTGAACAAGCAAGACCGTCGAACCTCTTTCGGAAGTATATTGCGATTGAATGATATTGGCATGTCAGTGCTAAGAACGAAGGGTCGCAACATACTTCCCAAAGGACGTTCAAGAAGAGATACAGAACAAGAGAGCAACAAATTAGTTTGCCTAAGACCTCTAACGTACTTTACAAGCGAGCGACGCGCCCCACCAACTCTACCTGCCTTCTTGAGCGTATAACTCAACCACGATATATAGTTATATACAGATATCTATATAGAAGATTAAGAAGTATCTATAGAGTCCTTTTTGCACGTACGTAAGTTATGGCCAGTCTCTCTGTACCTCGTGCAGCGCGCCAGAGCCTAGCAGCTGAGGCCTGATTGCTCTCCTCCGTGACGCTCTTCACGCGCAATCTGCTGATCAGCCTCACGTTGAGCAAGTATATCCTCTCCAGCTCCCTTCGTTAAGACTCCACGCTTCTGGAGTCGTTTTTTCTTGCGTTTTTTTCGCTCTGACGCTGCCTCATTGGCACTCTCTAGGCTGGCTATCCGATCGCGCATAAGCTCAGCAGAGAGCATCATCACCTCAGCTCCTCTCTTAAGCTGATTAATCGCTTCAATAACTGAGGCAAGTGAGGAGCTCCTGTGCTTTCTTACGCGCTCACGAATTAACGTTGATTGAGCCTCAAGCTCACGTACGTCGCTTGGCGTACGAGCCTCCCAGAGAGCCTCTGGCAGAGCAGCTAGAGGAGGCGTGCGCAGCTTCACGTCTAGCTTTAACAAAACAACGTCAGGATGGAGAGGGACAAGGCCTGCGCCTTGGAAGGCTGAGCAGATATTGGCTGTTGTGAACGCGCGATCAAAGGCTGCCTTGAACGCTAGCAGGTATTCAAGCTTGGTAATGTAGTTGATGTAGTGGCGGATCGGAGCCTTAATCTCACGGCTGTACGTGCGCTTCAACGGCGAGAAGCAGCCAACGTCAAGTGGCTGCAGCAGGTAAGATGAGTGAGGTGGCATGCAGAGCGTGTAGATATTGTTCTCCTTGCAGAGCTCTTGAAATTCAAGAGAGTGGTAGCTCTCGTGGCCATCAAGGATAAGCAGGCGACGTGCACCTACGCAACGAGTCTTAGTGTAGGCGTGAAAGTGCTTTAGCCACTCAACTCCAAGCTCGTTATTCGTCCAGCCGTTGTCGCTAACTACAATTACCCAGTCGCGTGGGATCTCTGCCTGCTCGTACCAGGCAAATAGGTGATATTGGCCAGCAAAGATAAGGAAGGGTGGAATTATCCAGCCAGCAGCGTTGATCTCAGCGATAGCTGTTACCCACTCGCGATTACCAGGCTGAACAGCCTTTGGCCGGCCTCTCCTCTCTAATCCAGTCACGACAAGCTGAGTTGTGATCTTGCCCATCATAAAGCCAGCCTCATCAAAGTTATAGACGTCCTCATCACAGATGCCGTACTTGGCCTTCGTCTGCTCCACGAGCCTGAACCAGTCTTGGATAAGAACAGGGCCCTCGCATAGAGCTCTCTGCCTGTCGTACGCTCTGTTAAAACGCGTTGTAAGAGAGTCTGTACGCTTGACAAAGTTGCGTGGCCAGTAGACGCCGACGTGACCTGCGCTGCGCGCAGCTAGCAGCTTATCAGCCATATCACGTACAGCTACGTATGTAGGCGCAAATCCACGTTGATCTAGATCCAGTATATAGCTTGTGATCACCTCCTCCTCGCGCTGGGTAAGCTTCTTTGAGTTGGGCTGGCAATCGCGTCAGTGGCGGAGCGTTGCTTCAGGAACGTTGTAGATCGTGGCAGCAGGACAATTGCCCTGGATCTGTCTAGTGTTAATAGATGAGATAGCAAGCTGAATATCTGCTTCATTTAAAGGCAATTGAGTAACGTTGCGTGGAGCCATTATACGTTAAGATGGAAGAGGCAGGCAAAGTTTGTAGGGCGCGTCGCTCACTTGTACGCGTCGCTCGCTTGTAAAGTACGTTACTCGCTATCTGTCGTGTTTTTCTGCTTGTATGGGTCTCGTCTATTTGGAGAAGCAGACCCGAGATAGGCGTAGCGTCAAATTCGTTACGATAATTTACAGCAACATCTGAGCACGCTACTATGCGCTACTATGTACCAAGAGCCGCTACCAGCGCACGGCTGGTCAGACCCGTCTTGACGATCTTGCCGTTTAAGCGGAGAAACTGCCAGGACGCACATTCCTTGCTTTAAGTCAAGCCTTTAAGGCTGCAATCTTGACTTCTTACATCTTAGCTTCCTTTCTAGCCTATTAAGCACTCTACAGATGTACGCTATCGCAAAGAAACAGGGGAATATTACATTAGGGTTAAAGACGGTACTAATAGAGCAAGTAATAGTATAGTTAATAATATATTTTTTAGTATTAAAGGCTAACGTGCTAGAAGAGTATAAGCTCTAGAATAGATACGTACTACGTATAATTATATACAAGTACACTAAGTATAACTTAAGCTTCTAGAAGAAATTCTATCCTATTTTACTAGGTGTCTTCGCTTACTTAGATTAATATTATAAATAATATCTTATACTATAGCTATATTACTATTCGTTTTATTATTATCTCTTTTATAAGTTACATAAACTAATTTATATTTAGCTATAAGTATAGAAGGGGTTCTTGTTAGGATATACTATAGCAGTAAGCTTAGAAATAATATAGGTAGATAGTAGTAAGATTAATTTATATTATGTTATTCTATAGGCTACTTAGGTTAAATCTTCTTACTTCCTTTATACTAGTGTTTAGGCTGGCTAGCGCTACTGTTGAAGTCGTACTGGACGAAGTCCAAAAGTGTACTAGTTCAGAGTTGGGTCTCAGGGATGAGTACGTCGGGATCAGGAGGGGTGAGATACCTAGACGAAGTCTAATACGGTAACTTGGGGTAACAGAAGAGTAACGTGCTTTACAACTCATTATCTATAGGGTTAAGATTCTAATAACAAACTTAATTACTAAAGTTGAACATGAACTATAAGAGTTGTGTTCCTACGTGCTATATACCGTAGGGAATGTGAGGGCTTACTAAGCTTGACGTGAGCTGCGTGAGCTAGGCTTACTAGGCTCGACGTGAGCTGCGTGAGCTCGTTATGTGTGACCCACTAGCTCAACCGCCAAGGAGTGAGCTAGTCACGTAACTTGTAATTTACTATGCTAGAACTGTGCCGCATAGGAGAGCCCGTATAATTACTGCGCTAGGTGCGTTAGCAATTGTAGAGGGTCAGCATCTAGTTGGCTGGTTATAAAGAGATCGTAACACTATCCCCCCTCTTCCTAGGATTTGTCTTAAATCTTATTAGCTGTTCTTTATAAGCGTTGCCCTGCCGTACTTAGTTCCTGTAAGCTCATCATGTCCTCCGCATCCTAAAAACGTCTTCGTCTTAGTATTAAAATCTATTAATACAACACTATTACGCCTATTTCTTGTGATTATTGCTTTGCTTCTAGTTACAATTATTTTGTTATACCTTCTGTAAACTGTCTAAAGTGCGCTGAGTGCGTTCGCGTTAGTTGTCTGTGCGTTAACTTGTCTTAGGAGTCCTTAGACAAGACTTGGGTGGAATATAAAAAGAAGGTGGAAGAAGATAAGAAACTCCTTGTAGACGTGATTGCTCGTCTGCTCCAAAATAAAAAGATCTTAGCCTAAGCAAAGGATAGGGCCGCGAAGAAGGCTAAGTGCCTTATAAATAAATTAGAGGGAGAAGGCAAGGACATTTAGGCTAAGGAGATTAATTGTCCTATAGCAGATGCGCTAACTGCGTATTCTTTTACTATATAGTTAACGCTTGGCTTTATTAATTCCGCTGCAAATTTTAGAACTTCTTTAGTAGTTGTTAACAGTTTGTAAGGTGCGTAGTTGGTTCCTATGTGTTTTCCAAGTTAGGGTACCCTAACTATTTAACTAGGTATTTGTCGCCTTTACCCTTATTTCTGTGTTTTACTATTTTTTTAACATCCTACTTATCCTCACCGTTGGCTTGGTAGTGGAAGTCTTTCTAGATTAGCGTTCTGGGGTTGGCTGGTTCCAACAGCGAAATGTAGAACATAGAATAGATCTTTGCATCTTTAGGCAGCATAAGTTAATAGTTAACTAGGCTAATTTATTCAGAAATAAAAAATAGTCTAACCTTAACCTTGTCTAGTTTCTTCGTTGGTCGCCGTGTGCGTAGGTTTTTCGTGAGGAGATACACTTTATCCCCCTCCTTTAGCAGAGGCGCCGTTTTTCGTTTTCTGTTAATATAAGAGATGCTCCTTGATTGAGCTTTAGTGATGTTTTTAAGCAATTTCTAATGTACTTCCTTCAGTGCTTTGACTGAGGCTATTGCTGATTCTGTTTGGATATTGCTGTCTAATGATCTTGTAAAGAGATTTGGCTGTCTGCTGTGATTTGCGAAGAACAGCAAGTAGCCCATTGCTTCTAATAATTTGTTATTATATGCGATTTGTGCTATAGGCAGTAGTGAAACCTAGTTGTCTTGCTGCTAGTTGCAGTAGATTTAGAGATACGTCTCTATTGTCTAGTTTACTTATTTAGTCTATCTATCCGTCTGCGGATGATAGGCTGTAGAGAGCTTCTTTTTAGTACCTATTGCTGCTAAAAGCGTAGTCTAATAGTTTAATGTAAAGAGCTTATCTCTATTGCTGATGATTGATTTAGGTATTCTATGATAGCGAATAATCTAGTCCTTAAAGACGTGCACTAGTTGTTCTACGGTATAGCTGTATCTAAATGGTATTATCTCTGCGTATTTAGTAAATCTGTCTACTACGACGAAGATTGAGTTGTAGCTATAGCCTATAACAGGGTCTTTAGAGGTAGGCAGCTGTGTAACAAAATCTATTATAATGTTCATCTATAGTGCCGTTGGTGGTTCTATTGCTTGTGCTTCTCTATACTTAGCGTGTGTGCTGTGTTTATTTTGCTAATAGCTTATGCAATTCTTAATGAACTTACTAACCTTGTCGCGCATATTTAGGAACTTGTAATGTCTCTTAATAAGCTCTATTGTTCTTGTAATACCAGGATGTCCGTAAAGCAGGTTGTCGTAATAACTGCTTATAATATGTTCTTCTAATTCCTCTAGTACTTGTTCTGGCGTATGGTGTTCCTGCTGAATTACTATTGTAAGGTTGAGCTGCTGTAATAGTCCTAAGGACTTATCCTTATTTTTTTTAAGAATAGCGAATTTGTTGATTGTCTTTTTACCTACGAGGTTGTGGTATTGGCTAAGCGCGTCTGCTCTGCTGTTGTCTTTTCTAGGTGTGTATAGGATCTTGAACTTATGTTGACTAAGCATCTTTAACTAGCAAACTTGTCTTTAGTTCAGAACCTTAGTTGTTGTAAAATATACTAAGTTCTTGTGATCTGTGTAAATAGTAAGTTTAGAGCAGCTTTCTGCGTATACTCTCTAATGTTGTAACACGTTGATAATGGCCATGAGTTCCTTATCGTACACATTGTAGCGCTCCTTGGGTGCCGTGAACTTTCTTAAATAGTAGGTAATTAGGTGCTACTGTCTATCTTGTTCTTATGTAATGCAAGCTCCTAATGCTAAATCTAAGGCATTTGTTTTAAGGCGCATTAGTTTGCTGCTCTTAAACGTAATTAACGTGGGTGGCTTGACGTATGCTTACTTAAGCGATTAGAAAGCGCTTTCTTGCGCTTGTTCCTACTTAAATAGTGTGTCCTTCCGCGTGAGCTTCGTAAGCAGTAAGGCTTTTAGGGAGTAGTCCTTGATAAAGCGTTAGTTGAAGTTGACGAACCTTAGGAATTCCTGGATTCCCTTGACTGATGTAGGTGTTGGCCAATCTTTTATAACCTGAATCTTCTTCTCGCTTATCTTTACTCTATATCTTCCTATAACGTAGCCAAGGAATTCTACTTCTTCCTTGTGCTACTTACACTTCTCTAGCTTCAGCCTGAGGTTTACTTTTGCTAAGCATTCTAACACTTGCCTTACGTAGACCTTGTGTTCCTTTAGTGTTTAACTATATACTAGGATGTTATTGAGGTATGCTACCACAGTAATGTCCAGATGCTCCTAGAGCACGTTGTTAATTAACGCCTAACATACTGCTGGTGCATTAGTTAGCCCAAATGGCATAACCATATATTTATAATAACTATAATAGGTTCTAAACGCCGTCTTCTATTCTTTGCCTTTCTTCATGCGTATGAGGTTGTACGCTCCGCGTAAATCAAGTGCGGTGAAGAACTTCGCCCCCTAGAGTCTGTCCTGTAGCTCCTTGATGTTAGGCAGCGGGTACTAGTTCTTTATCATAATCTTATTAAGTTTCTAGTAATTAACGCAGAGTCTTAAACTGCCGTCTTTCTTTGCAATGAAGATAATGGGGAATCCCGCTAGGGATTTAGATCTTTTAATAAATCCCTTTGTAAGGTTCTCTTTAATGTACTTGCAGAGTACTTCCAGTTCTTTCTCAGATAACTAGTATATTGGCCTAAAGGGTGGTTCTTTCCCTTCCTCAAGTTTAATCTTACAATCCTAAGGTTAATGCTTGGGTAGCGCTTTTGCGGATAACTCTTCTTTAAACATCCAGGCATACTGTTAGTATACGTCTGGTATAGCAGGAGGTGTACTCTTAGTCTCCTTAACTATTATAGAGGGGCGTTCTTGGTCTATATAGTTAACTACTCTTTTTTATTAGCGCGTCTTATGTGTTAAAGAGATGTTATTAATCTCCTTCTTATCTACTAACTCTAGCGTAGGTCGCGTAGGCTAGCGTGCAGTAGTGCCGCATCTGCACCTATTGAATAAAAGCTGTCCTTTCTTCTAATTAATTCGTGGATTGTGCTTTTGTAACTATAGCAGGCCTAAAATGACGTTGTAAGTGGCCATCCTGAACGCGTCTAGGTTTAACTGCTTAATATGGTTCTGTATTTGTAACGGAATAGATGATACCTTATAGGTAATTTCTGATTCTGCTGGCATTAGTTCTCTGTTGGCTACTGTGAGCGGGTATGGATTCTACTTCTGCTGTGGCTTAAGTCCAGCTTGCTACATAGCTTGGGAAGAGATGTAGTTTAATTGCGCTCTAGAGTTTAGTAATGCTGTCATCTGTACTCTACCTAATTTAATAGGGAGTTTAATAAGCGGATTGGTCCTAATGTTATTAAGGGACTGTATCCTAGAGCTCTTATTTGGCCCGTGCCTAAAAAAGACTCCTTATTGCTGAATCTGTTCTGTGTTTTTGCGCGTTAGTGCTTCATGCATGCGTTGTTTAGGCAGAGTAGCTATATATTATTGTAGTACTCTTTGTTAACTACTAACTGCATTTGTATGATTGCCTATAGGTTATTAATACTAGGGAAGTGCTTCTTCTAGCGTTTGTCGAACAGATGTTCTCCGTAGTGATGGTTGAGGCAGTTGTACCATTTCTTCTTGCATTGTCTAGGCCTGTAGGGAGTCTACGAGGCGCCTATCTTTTCTGAATAGTAAATAGTGCAATGGTCGTGTGTGCATGTAGTCTATAAAAGTTGTCTATGCTTTAGATTGTGATAGTCCAGGTCGTACTGTACTAGTGGGCTAGTTACTATTGTTAGTCTAGCAGTTAAGTTTGCTATTAAATTAAGTTATTGTCCTTGTTCTTGCGTTTCTTGTATGTAAGCTTGTAGGTTTCGTTTAGTAGCTAAAAGGGCTCCTTTGCAGCTATCTTAATAGTCTTTTAGGTTTCTGTTAACCTAGTAGTCTTCTCCTAAAGAGTTTGTCCTAGATTAGTCTAAGCTTTAGGAAGAGAGGTACTCCTGTTACATTTAGTTACGTGCATATTAGAGTTACTAGAGTTGTTCTTGCTCTTCTGCTTGCGTAGGGGGCTTAACGTAAGCTTAACCTAGCTTACTACTTAATCTTCCTAAGATGTCTTAAATATGCTTCTGCTATTCATCTATGTTGTAATATAGCGTTAGTACTCAGCTTCAGACATCTTGTTTGTCCTTATTAGAGTCCTTAATGTAGTTGTTATTGGCTCTGGAATTAGGGTCTTCCATTAGACGCCTATCCTCTTTAGTAAGAATTTCCTATTCTTTACTAGCATTAGCGTTGTTATTTGTGCGACTGCTGGTTAGTACGTTTAACTGTTAGAACACTTTGTTCTTCTAATAATAGTCCTTAGCAAAGTGGCCTTGCTTGCTATAGTTATAATAAGTTAGTAAAGACTTGTCCTTCCTATAACTACCCTTGTTCTTTTTCTCGTTAGATCCTTAGTTGATGTTTGAGAGGTCCATAGCTTCTAGTCTATAATAACCGCTCTAGGTGTTGTTGTAGGTGCGTTGGCCCATATTGGGTTAATAATAGTTTCTATAGTTAGATAGGTTGTTACGCTATGGATTGCGTGGTGGCGTGCGTTTCTTAGTAATAACGCGTGCGCGTGGATCGTCTCTAAGCTCCTACTAGAGCTTATAGAGTTTAACGTTAATGTTAATTACCGTGTTAATAAGGTTGTTAAGGGTATTAGTGCTAGCGCTAGTGCGTATTAGTTCTTCCTTAACTCTAGGCTTCAAGCCTTAATAGAATATAGTAGTTAGCGCAGTATCATCCTAGTTAGTGTTAGCAATAAGTTGTTAGAACTCTGCGGCGTAGTTAGTAGCTAACTTAGTCTAACAGATACGCTGGATGTTGCGTCTAGCGATAGTTGGTTCGTTAGAGACTTTAAAGATAGGCTTAATCCTATCCTTGAACTAGTTGAAGTCCTTCATCTATTCATTGACTTTGTCTAGGGCCTTATCCTTACTAAACTGCTGAAGGAAGGGCTTAATCTATTTAAAAGCATTTCTACGCATGTAGCTTGCTACTAGGGTAACTTGCTTTTTTATTAGTACCTTATCTCCTTAAAACATAAAGAAGAGGTCCTATTGGAGTAGCTAGTTATCTAGCTTAGCACGATCTCTGTAGTAGAGGTTAGGCTTGTTAACGTTTATGACGTTATGGTTCGTAGCACTAGCGTCGGTCATGTCCGTGTTAGTAGAGCAAGAGCTACTAGGGGTAGCATAAGTTCCTAAGGTAGTACTTATCTTAGGGGTGTTTAAAGTGTTAAAGTCGTACTAGACGAAGTCCAAAAGTGTACTAGTTTGGAGTTAGGTCTTAGGGATGAGTACGTTGGGATTAGGAGGGGTGAGATACCTAGACGAAGTCTAATATGGTAACTTAGGGTAACAGAAGAGTAACGTGCTTTACAACTTATTATCTATAGGGTTGAGATTCTAATAACAAACTTAATTACTAAAGTTAAACATGAACTATAAGGGTTGTGTTCCTACGTGCTATATACTGTAGGGAATGTGAGGGCTTACTAAGCTTGACGTGAGCTGCGTGAGCTGGGCTTACCAGGCTCGACGTGAGCTGCGTAAGCTCGTCACGTGTGACCTACTGGCTCAACCACTAAGGAGTGAGCTAGTTACGTGACTTGTAATTTACTGTGCTGGAACTGTGCTGCATGGGAGAGCCCATGTAATTACTGCGCTAGGTGCGTCAGCAATCGTGGAGGGTTAGCATCTAGTTGGCTGGTTATAAAGAGATCGTAACAGCTACTACTAGTCTTATAACTTAAACCTTACTCTAACTAAATAGCTTTATTATAACTATTCTCCCCTTTTTTTTAAAGCCACTATCTTTAGTAGTAGTAATTATAATATTAGTACGCCTTATAGAATAGCTTCTATCTTATTTTTTACTATATTATAATAGTAGAGGTAAATAGATGCTATTTCTATAGAAACCTTAGCAGCCTGTTTATATATAGAAAAAATTCAATAAAGCTTCCTTTACCTATTATCTTTTTACTTTCTACTTTTTTAACTTTTATTAAATAGCGCCCTACTATTTACTCCTTAGTATTATAGTATAATACTCTACTTTATATAGCTATAACCTACTAGTTCTTCCTATAAGCTATTATTTTAACATTATATTACTATTACTAATAAATTATTTGGAAGATGCTACTGTTAAAGTCGTACTGGACGAAGTCCAAAAGTGTACTAGTTCGAGTTAGGTCTCAGGAATGAGTACGTTGGGATTAGGTAGAGATAAGATACCTAGATAAAGTCTAATATAGTAGCTTAAGGTAATAGAAGAGTTATATGCTTTACAACTCATTATCTATAAGGTTAAGAATCTAATAATAAACTTAATTACTAAAGTTAAATATAAGCTATAAGGGTTGTGTTCCTAGGTGCTATATACTAAGGGGTGTTCTATAGATATTCTATTATTCTAGTATTATTTTAATATTAAAACACCTTAGAACATTGTAGGATTCTTTAGAACATACGTAACTTATTCTATTATAGCATTTTACTAAGACTTTTAGAATATAAGGGGTCGCATTGTTATTAGTCCTAAATACTAACCCTTTTAAAGACCTATAGGTTGTCCCTAAGTGTTATTAATCTTTCTCTTTCTTATTTTCTATTATGTCCTATCTTAGGTTTATAACACTATCCCCCCCTTCTAATCTTTATATCTTTAGAAACTAACCCTATAGTTTCTAGAAGTACTATATACTACTACTTTACTAGTAAACGTATTAATTATATTAGATAACTTGTAATAGTATCTTACTAGTACTACGCAAAGCAAGGCCTTAAGTGCTAAATAGTATTATTAAAGAAGGAGTATAAAAATTATTATAGTATAGGTGCCTAGAAGTGCGTTCTAGTAGAAGTTCTAATTCTAAACTTTAATTGCATAAATTAGGAGATAAATCGTCTAGAGTAGTAAGAAGTAAAAGTAGATAAAGCTAAGTCTACTACTTTACAAGCTATACTAGCTGCTTACGTAAAGAAAGACTATATTTAAAAATAAAAGAAAATGTTGTAGCGTTATAAGTAATAGTAGGTAGATAATGCTAGTTAATACGTTAAGAATATTAAAGCTCTTAAGGCTATTAAGGGTATTAATTAAAATGTTACTTAACTAGAGGAAGGTCTAATACTTAGTTCCTTAGCTCTTAATTAGAGCGCATTTATGCTGTCTATACTAGAAGGCAATCTAGGCTTTTTTTCCTTTAGGAATACTAAAGTAGAAGTTACTAGCAGTTCTTAAGGTGCGTAGTTAGCTCCTATGTGTTTTCTAAGTCTAGGTATCCTAACTATTTAACTAGATATTTAGTACTACGTCCTTTCTTCTAGTATTTTATTATTTTTTTAACTTCCTACTTATCTTTACTATTAGCTTAAGAGTAGAAGTCTTTCTAAATTAGCGTCTTAAGATTAGCTAGTTCTAGTAGTAAGATATAGAATATAAGATAAATCTTTACATCCTTAAGTAGCGCAAGTTAGTAGTTAACTAGGCTAATTTATTTAGAAATAAAAAATAGTCTAACTTTAACCTTGTTTAGTTTCTTTGTTAGTTGCCGTGTGCATAGGTTTTTTATAAGGAGATACACTTTATCCCCCTCCTTTAGTAGAGGCGCTGTTTTTTATTTCTTATTAATATAAGAAATGCTCCTTAACTAAGCTTTAGTAATATTCTTAAGCAATTTCTAATATACTTCCTTTAGTGCTTTAACTAAGGTTATTACTAACTCTATTTAGATATTACTGTCTAATAACCTTATAAAGAGATTTAGTTATCTTCTATAGTTTGCAAAGAACAGCAAGTAGCCTATTACTTCTAATAACTTATTATTAAATGCAATTTATGCTATAGGTAATAGTAAAACCTAGTTGTTTTACTACTAGTTATAGTAGATTTAGAGATATATCTCTATTATTTAGTTTACTTATTTAGTCTATCTATTTGTTTACAGATAATAGGCTGTTAAGAGCTTTTTCTTAGTACCTATTACTACTAAAAGCGTAGTCTTATAATTTAACGTAAAGAGCTTATCTCTATTACTAATAATTAATTTAGGTATTCTATAATAGCAGATAATCTAGTTCTTAAAAATATGTACTAGTTATTCTATAGTGTAGCTATGTCTAAACAGTATTATCTTAGCGTATTTAGTAAATCTATCTACTACAACAAAGATTAAGTTATAGCTATAACCTATAATAGGGTCTTTAGAGGTAGGTAATTATATAATAAAATCTATTATAATATTCATCTATAGTGCTATTAGTAGCTCTATAGCTTATACTTCTTTATATTTAGTATGTATGCTGTGTTTATTTTGCTAACAGCTTACGTAATTCTTAATAAACTTACTAACTTTATTGCGCATGTTAAGGAACTTATAGTATCTCTTAATAAATTCTATTATTCTTATAATACTAGGATGTCTGTAAAGCAGGTTATTATAATAACTACTTATAATATATTCTTTTAATTCCTCTAGTACTTGTTCTAGCGTATAATGTCCCTGCTAAATTACTATTATAAGATTAAGCTGCTGCAATAGTCTTAAAAGCCTATCCTTATTTTTCCTAAGAATAGCAAATTTACTAATTATCTTTTTACCTGCAAAGTTATAGTATTAGCTAAGCGCGTCTACTCTACTATTATCCTTTCTAGGCATGTACAAGATCTTAAACTTATATTAACTAAGTATTTCTAACTAGTAAACCTACCTTTAGTTCAAAATCTTAGTTATTATAAAATATACTAAGTTCTTGTAATCTATATAAATAGTAAGTTTAGAGCAGCTTTCTATATAAACTCTCTAATATTATAATCTATTAATAATAGCTATAAGTTCCTTATTATGCATATTATAGCGTTCTTTAGGTGCTATAAACTTCCCTAAATAGTAGGTAATTAGGTGCTATTATTTATCTTATTCTTGTATAATGCAAGCTCCTAATACTAAGTCTAAGGTATCTATTTTAAGGCGTGTTAGTTTGCTGCTCTTAAACGTAATTAATGTAAGTAGCTTAACACATGCTTACTTAAGTAACTAAAAAGCATTTTCTTACGCTTATTCTTACTTAAATAGTGTATCCTTCCGCGTAA
>JAKIXB010000055.1:0-49052 GCA_021642125.1 Nothophoma quercina | reverse complement strand
CTCCATAAACAAAGACATCTTTGTGGCTCTTGCGATGCTCTATACAACGCTTCCAGTAGGATAAGACAGAGTGCGGGTCCTCCAGCTGTTTCTGAACGTTGACACGACTGTAGTCATCATTGACCCTCATCCATGGCTTGACACCTTCCTTGCAGAACCCAGCATTTGCAGAGGCGTCCCATTGCATCGGAGTCCGCGTATGATCACGAGCTTTAAGCTGGATCAACTTTCTAACGTACTCCAGCTTCCGGTGATTGTTGGCATACTGCTCGCTGGCACTAATCACAGGAATGGGTTAGACTCGCAATACAACCCTGGGAAAATGGACTCACGCTTTCCAGTATCTCTGAGTCTCGATGTCCTTGTACTCTGTGATGGGCCAATCTGCGGGGATATTGCGCATTCCCAACTCTTCGCCTTGGTAGATGTACTCAGTCCCCCCAAGCGTGGTGTGTTTGGTGCAAAGCATCTTAGCTGCGTAATCGCGCCATTCATCACTATCGTCTGCGAATCGCGAGATCGCTCTCGGTGAATCATGGTTCTCGCAAAAAATTGCGTTCCACCCATCTTTTGCAATCATCAACCGTTGCGTATGCTCGTGGATTCTTGCCATATCGGATGCAGTCCATTCTTGATATGACCACTTCGAGCGGCCAGGCTGATTGTCCACGTTCAACAGTTCGAACAGGAATATCATATTCAGGGATCCCTGCAATCCGACAGTGCGGATGATCTCTTCCTCAGTATTGACGAAAGGCATTTCGCCAACTGTGATGGTGTCGTACTCATCGAGCACTTGTCGCATCTCGTGCAGGAACTCGTCCAAACGCGGTCCATTGGCAAAGAACTCGTGGCCTGGCTGGACGTATTGACCTACAACCGTAGTTTCAGCATCCGGGAAGCTCTGAACTTTGGAGATATGGTCTATAACATCCATGCGAAAGCCACGGACGCCGCGATCTAGCCAAAATCGCATGATGTCATGCACAGCCTCTCTGACGTCGACATTCTCCCAGTGAAGGTCTGGCTGCTCTGCCGAGAATATCGATAGATAGTATTCTTGGGTCTTCTCGTCCCACTCCCAGGCAGATTCGGTTGTGTCCAAAGTGCGACACCAATTGTTAGGAGGGTGCCACTTGCCTTCCTTGTCCTTTTTACCTTTCTTCCAGATGTACCAGTTTCTCATCGGACTATCAGTAGATGACCTCGACTCGAGAAACCAAGCATGCTTTCGACAGATTAGGACTCGAACAGTACTCGAACGTTTACTTGGCAAATCACCTGGTCTGAAGTATGGTTCACCACTAGATCCATCATGAGTTTCATGTCACGTTGTCTGAGCTGCGTGATAAGCTCGTCAACATCCTCCAAGGTTCCGTATTTTGGATCGACATCTTTGTAGTCAGAGATATCGTACCCCATGTCTACCTGGGGGCTCTTGAATACTGTAGCATGATCAGAAAAAATCTTCGCCGTTTTGAGAAGACGGCTCACTAGGAGATATCCAGATCACATCGACTACCGCGGCTGCTTATCAGCATATTACATCATTCAGAAGGGTGGTACTTGCCTCCAAGTGTCTTCAAGTAATCCAGTGACTCTGTGATGCCAAGAATATCGCCATGGCCGTCTCCGTTCGCGTCGCGGAAAGAGGCTGGATAGATCTGAATTATTAGCAGTTTTCGTGCAGCGGAAAAGCTACTTTCAGACACGTACTTGATACACTAGACTTTCTTTCCACCAAAGCCGCTTGCTCTTGACAACTTCGAAGTCTGCCATCTTAGCGCACAAACTGTCGCACCTAAACTGCCTAACTTGGTGGATCTTGTTCGGACTCCGGTAATGGAGTAGGCAAGGTCGCGAAAGAGGACTTTTTTGCGCAGCGAGAAGTCTACGGAAATATCTCATGGACTTTGAGACTACCTGAACAACAAGTTGAAGGTCCTTTGATCCCCTAGATCATTACTGGCTGATATAGGCCAATTCTCTGAATATCACGGTGACGTCGCGATGATCCAAGGGGGTTTTAACAATTTACCAACGTCACACAGCGATAAATCATGGTGAAATACAATTTCAATTAGCAGCTCAAAAAAACCCAGAATGCACCCGCTGTGAGCCTTGGTTGGTCTGAAATTAGGATTTGTGTGAAATCATATTTCTGAAAACGCGACGATTAGACATCGTCACTCTACCAATGAAGATGTGTTTGAGGCGTTAAGCTTTCAGGCTCCGCTAGCTATCGTTCTTCAATACTCCTTATTCTCGCATCTCAGAAGAGCTGCTCGCACTACTTCAGATGTTGATGGGATTGGAGACAGATTCAGATGAGATCGTCAATGAGATAATTACAGGCACTAGGAACTTTGGGCGTTGCGATCTCATTGGAGTCTATGTTGGAAATTTAAGTCATCTCTCTAACACGTTCAGCCTGAAGTATATACCTGGTTCATTTGCTGACTTTCCACTAGACCAGTCGTTTCAACATTGGTTCTTTGATGGAACGGGGATGGTCAGCTCCAGCCTGCGCGACTAGCTCTAGCCTGACATTGTATTGAAAATATGTCTGCCCAATGTGATTACTGTTCTGCTTCATCAAAGCTCGATGTCTCCTGAACATGCAGATTTATGCTCTGGGTGGATTCGTCGTCCGAGCAACAGATCGCCACGACGAACATGGTCATAACGTTAGCTCACAGCACTGACGACCGTGTATTGCGAACATTTAAGACAAGAGCTCGAAGCCGAGGATACCTTCTACGAGACAGGCGACGCGTGGAAGCCGGCACAGCGTGTGCCCTAATGGTGCAGGGCAGCTGGCAGCTTCTGGGCGGTGGACAGGCGATTAGGTAGTGGGTTGCCCCTTTGCGGAGGCTGGAAAGCGGGTCGGCAGGAGCGGGGCGTTAGCTCCACCATGGCTCTATCAGCAGACGGCCAACTTTTGGGCAACAGAAGTACACGCACATCAATCGCAGCAACATCATCCTTGAAGGCGCATTGATATCGCACGGCCAATTGTGCTACCTGATTGTCCCTGCAACAAATGTCCGGCGGCTGTTGATTCCCAACTTCTCGATAAGAGCTTGGAAGCCCGCGCAAGCAACAACCGCAAGAGCAGGGCATGCCGATCCGCGGCATGCCCAGTGGCGGCGCACCTGTGCTTGCCATGAACAGCGCAACCATCAAGCCCGAGCTGATGCCCGACCTACTCGCCGCCGCCTTCAACGATGCCGTGTGCCCGTACATGGAAAAGATTAAGCAGCTCAAGAGCCAGCGGGCCAACCAGCCGGATTGACAAGCGGGGGCCGAGGCCTAAACGCCAATGAAGTACAAGAGACTCGAATTCAATGATATGTCGTTCTGCGTTGTTGCGTATGAATGACCTGTTGAACTTTTGCGCAAAACCCTGACGCGGATGATATTAAGCGAAATCTGCTGCAAAGAAGGCCTCTTTCGTCACCTTATATTGGCGTGTCGTTAGGTAACACACCAAGTCGGTGATTTCCAATCACCACGGCTCATAACGTGAATGTTAGCATCTCCGCCTGGCCCAGATATATCCCCCCTTCTTGAAGCTCCACTGTATGTCCCCTACAAGACAGCCGCCGCATCCAATAACAGGTGGTGACTTCCACCCACCGTGCCCGCTGTAACTCTCAGGAACGAACCAGGGCACAATTTCCGTACACGTTGATATCTGTTCCAGGCTCTCTCCAAAAGGAGTGTCAAGACCCTATAATAGGAACTGATATTCAAATTGGGACTTTCTTTCACATGTCCAGGAAGTTCGAGAACGATTACCCTAGAAAATCCTTTTAATGAGAACGGAATAAAAACCATCGAGGAAACAGCAGATTTGAAGGGGTTCTCTTACTGCAGCCTACTCAAGTATGGCGACAGGAAACACACACTACTCCAAAACTAAACCCTTTTAGGAAATTGCGGTCACGCTCGAGCCAATCCCCTTCGAAAACCACCCCAACCCCCTCAGAAGCAACTTCACGATTGCATCTCGACGAGTTGCAGTGTCTCCTGCCATCTCCCCCTCGGATCCGTGTCTGTGTCTTTTTTTTTCGGGGTTTATTTGATGTTCTGTTTCTCAAGCAGGACCATCAACAAAACAATGCCTGACGTAAACCATCGTCCCGAAAACGTCAGAGAACCTCTCGCAAGACATGAGCTCTTCATGAACGAGCCAGAGCCGGTGATCATCTGTCGCGCATGTGGATTTGCGCTTGGTGACCCCCCAACTGCTGTCGTAAATCACCTCGCTGAGAAGCATATCGCGCCCAAATCGACTACAAAAGAGCTGACACGTCTCTTGCGCCCCTACACTTTCTTAGGACTGGAAGCCCTGCGCCTCCGCCCAGATGGATGTACTCTACACCCACATCTTTGAGTGCAGCCTAGCATTGCTTGCAAGCACTGCTCCTTGAAGACCACTAGCCATGAAGTTCTGAGTCGTCATTTGTCCAAGAACCATGGAGTGAAGCGAAAATCGTCAACGTGGCTTTACGACCACGTGGTCAGCGGTCTGTCACTGCATGGCACAGTGCTGCTGGATACTGGATCGTGAAGCCAGATCGCCTGATCGCTCAGACTCTCCACGACAGCTTGCTCCAGGATTCCATGCCACAGCTTCATCGCCTCGAAGCATTGCATCGTGAAGAGCGAGATCATCTCGTCAGCGATTACAGAGGGTCGGTCACAGACACCGGCACCACCGACATGGCCCTCAATACGAACTGGATGCGGCGTACAGCACTCAGATCGGTTTTAAATGCACTCTAGATCTATGTATCCAAACTCCACTTGCTTAATTTGACGCCTCCCAGGGTACGACTGCCTACTTTGCATTGCTTAAACTTGATCAAGGACCGATTCCTTTCCATTGATCCTTAGGCTTAGCCCGATGCGCATGCTTGAACAAACTGTACGTACTATGTAGTTAGAGGTTCATCTCAGTGCAGTCAAGCAGCTATCTCAGGCTACCTGAAACTCCTATAACTCGGCACTTTTGCTAAGTGCTGCACTATAGAGTCTTTGAAACTTCCTTTACCCCACTCCATTATCCGAGCTAGAGTATGCACCAGTCCTTGGGCTTCGTGTTCGCGTGTAGTGCGCCACAGCCGGACATATTCCATGTGGAACGCACCCTCGTGTTCGAAATGCACCCACAGTTCGTGTACAGGTCCTTCTGTCACAATAGAGAAACAGAGAGCTAGGTTCGACTGAAACCCCGCCGTTGTCGTGGACGATGATATGAGCCTCGAGTCGAGCGTCGGGGACTCGCACATGGGATCCATACTTGCGTTACATGCAGCCTGGTAGCTGAGATCTTTCAGAATCCTTAGCATAGAGGCACCGCCAACAGCAGCTTGATTTTGAGCGCTAACGAGGTTTCCATTTAGACCCAGACCCTTCGCTTCCACGATCAAGAATGGAAATCGTATTCCCATGTCAGCCGCGTGAGGATCACTCAGTATCAACCCAGACGCCTGTTGATCGACCAGTCGTCGCTGATGCTGTTGTTCGAACGCGTTGTGTGCAAGCCCGATGGTAATATCAGGTTTTGGCGTCGATATGTGATATGGGCTTGCAGCCTCAATGCTGGAAGTAGACGCTGCTGATGGTGTGTATGGTGGCAGGGAAGGTACAGGTCCACGGAACGAGGCGGCAGCGTCCGCAGCGGCGCTCAGATCGAAATCGAGGAGAGTGCATTGCGTGGCCGCGGAGCGAGGGGTGGTCGTCCCGTCATGGTCTTCGTATTGCAACTCACCAAGCGACGAGCTCGCGGGCTTGAGATCCGGATTCCAGACTGGCATACGTGGTAAGCACAACAAAGCCCATCTGCAGAGGCAGCGAGCTTACCTTTCTCTGACATGTGAGACTTCAGTGCGCCTGACGATTCGACTACCAGAGTCCTCACTAAGCCGTTCAAGCTCGCCTTCCAGTCGCCCTCGAGCAGGCACTCGCGCGCGTTACTTCGCGACTCAGAAGCAAGAGTCGATGCTAGCGCAGCGAGATGTGTGGCAATCGGGGTTTCGCTCAGAGGTGCGGTGACTTGACTCTCCCACGACTCAACTCCCAGTATTCGTCGTATCTCCACATCGACTACGGGCGGCAGCTCACCCAGATTGTCAACGAAGACGCCGGCATGGTACATGTTTCGTGTACGGTATGTTTGCGGGGACGGCTTTTTGCTGGGACTTGGCGTCCTAGATCCATAGGAGCGCGCATAGCGTCTGCCGCTGCGACGCCCACGCTCGTTTATGGCGTAGCTTCGAGGTGTAGGAGGTGCCGCCATGACCTCTGGACTGGAGGTCGCCGCACAGTCTTCTACCCAGCTCTGAATCGACCTTGCGACGTCCTTGAGGTTGTGTTGTTGCGTGGAGAGAAGCGGCGTATCGACCAACGCAAGCGTCTGAGGTGCTGGATCGAACGGGGGGGGCGAGGATGTGCGGGGCGGGACGGCAGGAGCGCACTGCGTTTTTCGACGCTTCGCACAGCAAGCGCTACAAGGAGGAGGCTGCCGCAAGTCGTTATCGGCAAATCCTCGTTTCATCTTATTGCGTATGTGCGAGTGTGCAATGTTGTGGTCGAAACCACTTCCATCGTATGATGTATGTTTCTGGTGTTGACGAGGGTGCTGGCCAAAACAAACGGGAAAACTTCGGCGAATTGTTGCACGGCTAACGGGGGTGGCGTCGAGTGCACCAAGGGTCTCACTGGTGTCACCTCTTTACAGCGACACGCAACCGTCTTAGGGCGCACCCCTGAGCATCTTTACTTTGCACTTTCTCCCACTCAGCTTCTACAGGCTACAGCTACGGAGGGAACGATCGTCTCACAGCCCCTATGCCGACGTGCCTTACACTTCACAGCTACCTGAAGGCTCAGGCAGATAGGAAACAGGATAAACCTGAGGCACACTACCTGCTCGGTTTCGAACGAGACAAGGTGAACTTATCACCGGTGAAGACGTACATACGTCGCCTGTGGCTGGTGTTCTAAAGCAACGGGAAGCCGTCTCTGCTGAGATATTATTTTGATGTTGAGGCAGAAAGATTTGCGAAAGAGGTTGAAGCATGGATTTCTGATCTTGTTAAAGATGAAGATTGTCTGGCAGTTGAAGTTGCGAAAGATCCTATAGTTTTGGATGAGAAGACTAAAGAAACTCGCAGCGCTTTCCTAGAAGATATTGCGCATACGATGCTTGTTACTAGAGGATGGGGAGACCAGCTCTGGGGTCACTGAAGATTCTGCACGAGCCCACTGGCGAATGAGAAGCGGGAGCTGGGCGATGACAAGCCCCCAGAATGGCCGGAGAACCAAAACTTGTGAGTTATCTCGTAGACCCGGTGCAAGCAAGGCTCAATCATTTATAGGATTGTGATGACGGCCCACCATTGGCTGGCCGCGCGACTGCAAGAAAAACTGCAAAACCCAAGACAGGCGAAGTTCGTTCCTCGTGTTGAGTGCCCACAAAATGCGGCCCAGAGACGAGAGGCGATTGTCGCAGTGTTCCGAGTCAAAATACTATATGACTTAGAAGAGGAGGTCATAGAGTTGCTCACGCAAGGATCAGCAGACGCGACAGAGATAGTCACCCAATCACAAAACGCCAAAAACAATACTCTACGCGGAAAGTCAACGAAAAAGCGGAGTCCGCACAGGTTCTAGATCGCAAGCTGATCAGCTAGGGTATTCCTACAAGGATGACACCGAAGCGCCCTTGTTAGCTCACTCCAGACCTCAAGTCGCACCGTCACCATCTTCAGCTCAACGCTCGGACACTCACAAACCCGAAACTGCCGTATATTGGGCAGGTCTAGTTGCTCCTTCATCTTTGAAGAGGAAGCGCGGGGTCAAGTACGTGAAGTCTAGTAGAACGGCCTTGAAGAAGAGGAAGAAGCCAGCAGGACTACTGCCCACACTCGCATCTAGCACAGTCGTCTCACAGGCACCATGTAGGTGCCTGCATGTGCCTCCCAAGGGACTTAACTCGGCTCCTGTGCAGCATCTGAAAGAGTTGCATACCGGACATGTCGCCGGCACCGGTTCGATCGGACGTGCAAGTTCGACTGGGAACGTAGTCTCACAGGATCATTTTCTTCCAGATTCCAATTCGCGCATATCTGAGGTGAATCAGCGCCTCGCTGGAGTCTTTGCATCGCCGCAAAAGCATTCCGTGCAATCAATCGATACAGCGATTGATGTTCCGCACTGGGAAAACAAAGGAGGTTGGGAACCACGTTGCTTTCAATGCCGCGGGGCAGCCCCTTCTTCTTCGAGATGTGCACATCACGGAGGCGACGACCCATTCAAGGATAAAAGCAACGCTATTACGATTAAAATTTCGACATCAGGAAACCAATTTGAACTACTGAAGCGCAACATATCAAACCCATTCGTCTTCCCTCAGGGATATAGTACAGCACCGGTTTAGGTGCTGGAGACTCCGCGGCTAAACGCGGCTATACGCAGTAGGCATTATGGACACAGATCTGCATTATAAGTGATGCAACGGAAGAATCGCGCGTCTGGCAGAAATCATCATCGTGTTGCCGGAGCGATAAAGCAAGGAGTGGATGATTTGGATGTCGACTTCGCGCAGCTTGGGGATCCTAGTGCAGACGACCTATAGGGGATTATTTCAACATGATGTTGACACACATATGAAAGATTTGCAGCGAAGAACAAATGACTGCCTAGAACATACCATCGACACCACTTTTTTCCACAGGCAGCCTGCAGCGCCTTGACTTTGCTTGAGAAAACATCGCAATGCCTGGACCACACGCCCCTGCGGTTTACACAAACACAGTGATGACCACATTCGTAGACAATGGAGAACTATGCAGACAACGCCCTTGTGAGAGTAGTGATATAGTGGGCATCATTTGGGCAAGCGCTGCGTGTAGCGATCAGTGTGAGCATCTCTCAAGTCGCGTAATCCAGCTTAAGAGCGTACGAACGCTGTCGCTCAGCGTCGTCAGAGCGGCGCTTACCGTTGGAAAGATACAGACGGTAAGAACCATTGTCAGCACAGCACAAGGGCTAGCACAATGTTCACAGCGTGGAGGTACTGACGGTCAGCATAATTCGATCACCATCATGGTCAAGCTAAAGGAGGGGGAAGTGTCACCTCTTCTGGCCGTCTATGTAGTGACCCATCACCTTTCCGCATAGTCCGCTTGCCATCACGTGCCACAGAAACATGCATGTTCCCACCAGCTCTTCGAATACGTGTCGTAACCACATCATGTCAATTGATTGAAGACTAATCAAGTAATGATTCTTTGAGGGCTGACATGTCAAATGTTGACGCAGCAGCAGCATCCCGAGCAGGCGCCTCATCAGCAACAGGCGCCGGTGATGATGTAACGTGAAGGGGAGAAGTATGCCCTGAACGTTTCTCCGTTCTGAAACGATTGAACTCTGGCATTATGACCTCATTGTACCAATTTACTAAGTCCGATAGCTCGTACCAACACCAATGGCCTACGACCTCGTCTGGGGTCACTTCCCACAGACAGACGTAATGATGGATGTAGTATCGGTTTCCTTGACAGTATGGGTCTGGAATAGAATAATGCTCCATTTCGGCAGCGACATCGAGAGTCGGTAGACCATTACTGATGCGAGTGCTAGGGTCGATAACGGTGAGAATTTGCCTCCCTCTGTTGCCCTTTATGTCTCTTTTGCGGGCTAGCTCTTGAAGCGCGTCGGCTGATGATGTGAAGGAGATATAAGGCGTAGGGATGGTCCATTCGCCATGATCAAGATGGATAGCGAGAGACTCCTTGCGCGATTTTGCTGTGTTGAGTGCTTTGTTAGGTGCTCTTGACAGCATCCTTGAATTCTCGTCTGGTTCGCTTCCAGAACAGCTGTCCCATACCCTCATGAGTGGAAGGTCAAGCGTCTGGGACTCTGTGGTTGACCACGGATGCCAGTCTTCCTCGACCAGGAGCTTAAGGAAAGGGTTTGGTGTTATTGGCCTCAAGAGCTGCGACACCTTCTGGCGCGTAAGCAAACGAGCCTCTCTTTTCTCGGCCTGCGTGTGAGAGAACATGGCGGCTTGTTAATGAGATAGCGAGTACCGCCGTCCCTTAAGATGACCTGATATGGACTTATTGTTTGCGCTGAATGGCTCCCCAGAGGTGATGGCGTGGAAGGATGAGAATCAGTATGATAATTACTTCAAATGAATTCTAAATATCGCGCAGTTTCGCGTGCTGTAATAGGTAACCATATCCCGCACAACAATCTATTGTCGGTCATAGTCAGTCTTGGCTGACTGGCAACCGAGCTCTACAACAACAATCAGTGCGACCTGGCAATCCGAACGGTAACGCCGGCCGATCTTACTATGCATGCACACCCTGTCGAGGTGCAGGGCATGGTAATGGGTGGAGGGACGTGGGACGATGACACTGGCATACACAACGGTAATCCAATATGTGACTGCGGAATAGTGAGCCATCAGGCAGCTACCAACAATCCTGGGCTAGACTTCTGGGTGTGTGCAACAGGGTTCTGCGACTGCAAGACATGTAACGGATCAACCCGGATGGAAACAGACGCTCGGGTAGCTACTAAGGTACTAAACCGGAGTAATTACAGCGTCATGAGATGCATCGGTCCCTCTATTGCCCACTGGAATTCTTCTTGGTTCCGAACCAGGACAAAACAATTATGACTGCGTTTTAGCAAGCTGGCTTTGCGCATCACATTATCAGGCGTTGCCCTTCTTCACAGCGCGGGTGGGACACCATGCACCTGCGCCAAGACGTTAGTGCTGACTCAACGTGTCAGTCAAAACCATCTGTGATCACTGGATTGTCGAACGCCGATATGTCATTTTTTACCTTAGGCCTTCGATCTGCAAGCTTCAGCGAGATCTTGTTGGGCACTGTGGTTGTATGTCCAGAAATGCAAGGGGTAGATTTCCAAGTCGTCTCTTTCATAGCCACCGCTTCCAGAGTGGCCGCTTCCATGGTCGACGCATCTGATGTGCCTGTGCAATAGTACCTGGGACTCAGTGGGTGGGTGGGTAAGGAGAGAACGAACAAGGAGGATGAGGTCGGAGAAGTACGATTGTGCTCCAGCTACGCCCGCTTAGACTAGCTCTAAAGAGACTGAATCCTACACTTTGCAGCCAGTCGTCCTGAAGTCCCCTTAATGATTGAAATTGCAAAGTGTGCTTGAGAATAGAACTCCTCCATTCTCATCATGGAAATCGTGAACACAAAAGAGACGAGTGGCTGAGTGTATAGTGCCGGCGTTACAAGCGATGACGAACTGCCCGCAACGCGAACCATTGGAATGACATCTCGCCAAGCTTCCACTGTACGGCATGTCAATGAAATGGAAGACGTCGATGGAGGAGCCTACATGGCAGCGAACCGACAGGCTGAAGTGTAAGCAGTCACCTTTTCTGCCCTATTTCGTGCTACGGTAATCGCGAATTGACTCCGCGATTACCCTTATACTTACCCCTTTGAGCCATCTTAACTTCGTAACCTCCACTACCACTCGAGCCAATCCCTTGGAATGAATCGCGACAGATCCAGGTCCTTCGTCTCCTCTCAGCTGCTGGAAGAGTGCCTGAGATTCCAGGGCTAGACGAGGCTGTGCACGGTATACATCATGATCAGAGATCCGGTCTGACAGCAATGCAGTGGGTAGCGACACGCGAATGCTGTTGCTCAGTGTCATCAAAGCAGTGCTTACCATTACAAAGATGCTGGAGATACGTCCCTACGTCAGCACAGCACACGGGCAATCATGACGCTTTCTGCGTGGAGGTACTAATTAAGGTCAGCATGATCAGATTATCATTCTCTTCAAGTCATAGTGTCACCCCTCATGGCCATTTGTGTAATAATCGTCGCCTTTGCGCATGATCCATTTGTTATCAAGTGTCATAGGAATATCGTAAGTTGGTCCATGAGCCAGGGACCTGCTGTTGACAGACACCTATGCGTTATCATCACATTCTTGGGCAATAAGCCTAGCACGATCATTCAGTCGCTGCGGAATCACAAACGTTGTAATCGAAAACAGTATAGCCTCTGCGCCAAGTCCCACTCCTGACTCGCGCTGCTCTATAGGTACTTAGCCAGGATCCTGGTGAAACAATATATGATAACAGAGTCTGATTATCATGAGGTCTTGTACTGATACTAATCAGTGTGTGACACGTACTTGTCCGCACTGCATGCGTCGAGCATAAGCGACAGCCTCGGAAAGCTTCGACGAGACGGAATAATGATCTACGGAGAACCCCTCTTCGCTTGGATGGAATCAACCGTAGTCGGACTTCATCCTAGTATCAGAGCAAGCCCTTGAGCGCTATCATGTCCTGCGCAAGCAATGCGGCTACGCTGTTGCGCCCTCTTGCCTGGCAGGTCACATAAGCACCAAACATCCCGTCGACGCGTGTCGCGACGCCGGCTTGCCTTTCTCCTGGTCCAAGAAGCCAGTTGCTCGACTCGCAAAGCGCCTTCGGGAAGAGTTCGACATCCTTGACTCTGCAAAGGATAAGATCCCCGTGCCACTGCCAACTGAAGCACCTGTCCTGTTCCTGAAACTATATCAAGGCTATACCGGTTAGTGCACTTGGTTTGACTATGTGCTGCTAGAGGGAAGACGAGCTCAGGGGTCTGTAGCGGAGCACTTTAATCAGCACCGACTTGTTTCACGCAAACCAGGGCGGCAGCCTAGAGTAGCAGACGTACCAGAAGACGACAAAGGACCATTGTTCGTAGAATCGCACTGCCAGCGATTCTTCGTCTAGGGCCGTCAGAGCTCGTTCTTTGTTGTTCACGTTGCCTCAGATGTTCAGAAATCGAGGACTCAACCATTAGCGAAACGGGCCGATCTGGCCCGAGCCATTCTGGATAAGCAAACGGAGGTCTCTCCTTGGTTGGAGATGACGAGATGGCCCCGCTACTTTGATGGTCTGGACATGACTCAGGTTGCCCTTTTGGCATACGACCCTAACCCGATCACCGAACCAGCCTTGGTCGTTGTTGGCGATAGCTTCGACCGGACCATCGAGCAGGCGCATCGGTGCATCTGCGTAGACAGGATCAGCATATTCGAATAAGCCAAGATCGACAGCTTTATGGGTTACTTGAACTAAAGGAGTGATTCCTTGAGGAGAGGGCTCACCCCAGCGTTGTAGTACATCGTCTTAAACCGTTCTGTGTGGTGAGACGACGCGTTGTCTATCACAAGCACCAAATTTGATTCTAGCCACCTACCGCAATGCGGGAGCAGCTTCTCTATGTAGTCTGCGAACACGTCGCCATCCGTTGACCCCCAGAACACTCGTGAGAGCAGGACGCCATCTTGAGTGTACGCCGGCAGGATCTGATGTTACTGATTGCGGTGGAACTTGGCCACCTGCACTGGGGGCTACGCCGTTGGGCGACCAGCCTGTCTGCCTCAAGCCGATGCGCTCGTTGTAGCTAGACTCGTTAATACTGTCAGGCCTGGCTGACGATATATTACTGTTCTGGCAAAGGCTTGCTATTGAAGCTTGTAATGATACATTTTAGTTTGCTTACCTCAGTGGGTCAGACCTGAGGTTTGACAGATAAATCAGGCGAAAGCGCGCATTCGAGGGACAGACCCTTGGCTGGATCGGTCTTCTCGATGGTCCACCGGGGTTTGGTGGAAGCAAATTGTCTACGCATGACAGTACAGGCGGACTAGAAGACGTTTAACCTCCTGCTCAAATTTCCGCAGGTACATGTTATGAAAGCCAGAAGGTAGTGTCGCTGCTAAAGTCGGAGTTCTCGAGCATGTCCATCAAGTCTCTTGGGGGGTTTATGCTAAGCCTGAACAGGGAATAAAGGAAGCACGAGCCGGGCTGGGCCTAAGGTGAGAATGAAAGCAGAGACTGCACCATGGAACAACGCAAGTCGGGCTCCATACGTGAGTTCCGCGTGGAGGTGAGAAGACAGAATTGTCCACAACCACCCCCACCAGCATTCCCCACGCGAACTGTTGACCAAGCTTCGTACGCCATCATCGTGCTGGCACGACCGGCGAGCGTCGACACTCCGTCAGCACTTCCCTTCCTGTGCACGGTCAGCATAAGCATTGACACGAGTGTTTGCTATCAGTAACCCCATCTCGCTAAGCTTCAGCACCTTTGCATACTTGAGTCACGTGTGGCTTGGTCACATTCTTCAAGATCACATAATATGGTTGATCGTAACCCCTGAGACCGATGCCGATGGCCAGCACTCTCTTTGCAGCAAGCTTGGCGCTGTTCTTGACCTTTGATGCTGACCGTCGCCAGCTGCACTGCTGACATGGATGTCAACAGTCAGCATATTCCATGGGAGATCAATCAGGCTGCTGAACCCTAAGCTTATCTCTTGTCCCGGCCGTCGTTGAGTCCGTCGAGGTGCCACTTCATCTCCGACAGGAACGCACGAAGGAAGCGGCACAGCTAGCGTTAAAGACGCTGAGCAGACGACAAACCGGATCTGAAGAGTCGTGCGGTGTCTGGTAAGTGCGCGGAAATTGAAACGATTGACTCGCGGCTCGGCCTTGAACAACAGACTCCTTAGTGCAATCGCGACACGACAAGACACTGGAACGCCTTTACATGTATGATTTCAAGTTCCAGCTGGGGTAACATGCCTCTATCAAAGACGGTTGTAAATGTGCCACTTCAACAAAGCCTCAGTAAGTACTGTTATCGATGTGTATGCTGAGATATCACTTATTCAGGGTAGGACACAGAGCTAGAGAAAGAAAAGCAAATGGTGCAGCACAAAGTCTCGTTGCCAGTACCACACAATCTGAGATGGGCAGATCTGAATATGTCGTGAGCCTCCGGTCTCTGCTCTTGCTCGGTACAACAACTTAGCGGTTATTGCAGCTGTCAATTGAGCCATCGTTGATCCTTACTGTCTCAGACTATTCCGACAGTGACCGTATGCCCGGCCTGTCAGGATGTACCCCATCTCAACAGTGCTATCTCTTGTCGCTACTTCTAGGAAACTTGGAGAAGGTCGACGAGTCCAATCTTTTGCGCAGTCTGGAACAGGTATGGGAGAGCGGCGGACATAAACTCAAATCTGCCTTAGAAGCGCGGTTCGACGGGTGCTGCGAAGCCCTTCGCATATGGATCGATTCGCGGCGGAAGACAAATGAGCTGCGCTCGCTTGTCCAACGCCGGTCGAGCGCGCAGACACTGGACTCGGTAGACCGAGCGCTAGCCTTGAATGAAATCCGCATTTTGCGTCTGCAGTGGGAGGCACTCTGGGCGACTGTCGACAATCAAGGCGGGTCTCCAGAAGATCTGCTTTGCCGCGCTCTTGCGATCATGATCGGCCAAAGTGTAATAGAGGCGGTGTTGGAAGATGCTCTCAGACGCTGCACATGCGCATGCTGTCGATGCATTAGCTTCGGTCCATTCAGCTATATTCTACCTAGCTGGCAGGACTTCATCGCAGATAGGGAGAGTAAGACATACCAGCTTATTATATGAAAAGTCTGTGTAATTCTGGTGAACGAAGGGACCGTACGATTTAGAGGCAACACTAGAGGCAATAGGCCGGGCCCATGGGGGAGGTGGAATGAGGCTCTACTCGTGAACGTCGCGCGGAGAGAGCCAGGTGTTGCTAGTGCCTAAGCTTGGTGCCGAGCTGGGTCTCAGTCCTCCGAGACGCCCTGATCGAGCGTGTTTACGACAGTCTTCTTTACTGCGGCGCAAAAAAGTCCAGAGTACGACATTCCCCAGCTCTTCAATCCAACCAATGCTCTATTGCGTCACACCTCAGCTCAAGCTGTTGTCGTCTGCCTTGCGCTTTGTTGTGCCTGACGGCGTCGATGACCGTGTCGACCGCTCTTTAGATGTTTCGCGCGAAGTCCGCTTCTGTCTGATTTCATGCAGCACCTTGGACACAGATACTGCGTTTAGCACTGCTCGAAGCGTACGCTTCACGAGTCTGCCGTCGTCTCCATGGTGTGTTGTGATCAACACCAACGGGCTTGTTCGACATCCCAACCCAGAACACTGCATGCCGTGAGGCCGCACCCTCTGTGAACAGCAATCATCCACCGCAGCCACCCACCACATCGCTGAAACCTGTCCAGCCACATGGCAGTACAAGTTTATGCCACGCGCCGTCACCACTGCCGAGAAGTCAGGTTCGTACCTTCTCCATGCAGAATGAAGACCCACCCGGACTTTCTGTATGCTCTTGCAGATACACGGCTTCTCGGCATCCAAATAGCTTCCGCTCTTTGACATCTCGCACATTTTCAGGCGCAAGCTCCACGCTGCGCATGGACCGGAACCAGGCTTCTATCCACGACTTTACGGTCTGGCGCATGCTGTGGGACACCTGCGCTATCGAGACGACATCCGCGAAAGTCGCAACATGGTCAATCACCATGAGCCAGAGTTCCTCAGGAATCGACGGTTTTTGTGAGGTCTTCATCATCGCTTGCTTTTCGATGTGTTGTTTGCTCGCCGTCTGCCATTGTTCGCGCCGTAAGCGGCTATTGGTCGTGTATGTCGGCTCATGCCCAAATTCGAGCGCATCATCAAGTATGACATACATTGACCTCGACTAGCAAGGTTTCCACGTGATACACACACACACAATTTATTTACGCCCGGCGGCCGAGCCGAAAGGGCTACTAACGCTGTCTGATACTACACTGCTTATGCTACATCGCGGTCTCACTGGCCCCTGTGTCTTCTCTGGCTCGCTTCTCCATGCTGCTTGTTGTCCACGTCAAAGCCCTTGCTTGGTATCTAATTACGTCGCTCGTCCTCTGTCTATCGTCTCTCATCAGACGCTTGTGGGTTAGTATTGTTAGCGACAGACTGGCTCAGAGTCGGCTTCTCCAAGAGATTCCCCAAGTGTTCAGCGTCCTATCTACGGCGGCTGAAGCGATGTCTGCCCCATGCTGTGCACGACTGTTGATGAGTTTGTGTTAGTAGGTAAGGTTCATGCGGTCCTTGGACGTCAATTTGCGTCAAGTCTTCCTGTCGCCATCGCGAATCGAATCGTTGCTTGCACTGCGTCCATGTTTGGCGCCTATTTCGCGTCGTCTGTCGCTGCTTTGCCGCCCAAGTAGAGCGACATGTTTCCCCTGCCTGTCTGCGTGCATTGCAGCATCTCTGCTCGCTGTGCTGTCTACTGTCTGCATTGGAACAGAAAGTGCTCCACTGTCTCTGCTGCTTGTGCGCACTTGCACTGGTCTGTGTTGCAGGCTTTGATTTGGTGTAGATATGTGTTCAGCTGTGCCATGCCTGTTTGGAGCTGCGCAAGTACGCTGCTCTCTTTCTGTGATAGCTGGTCGTAGAGCTGTTGTGTGTGCTTTCCTGGCAGTGCTGTGTTGATCTGCTTAGAGTAGTTCCCTACTTTCTCTGGTACCTTGTTGGCGCGGCCTTGCTTGCGTGCAATGTTGTGCGTGGTTGATTGCATCCTGGGATGCTGTGTCTGCGGCGTAGCGTTTGGTCTTGTTGACGTCTTTGCTTCCTGCTTGGCGAGACGTGCGAGCTCGCACTCTTCGCTTGCTGGCAGCCACAGCGCTGTCACTGTGTTGCTGTCTTGTCTCAGCGTCCGCACAGTCTTGTAGAGCTGGCTGATGTACTTCTGACCTGACTGCTGCTGAGGTCTTCTCAGCGTAAGCACAGCTGCTTTGTTTCTTGTTGTGAGTGTAATGTTGCGAAACCTAAGCTTTGGCAGCCGACTCAGCGCCTCGGCTATCGCCGCCAGCTCTGCTGAGTATGCGTTCTGTTCCTCTTGCTTGCCTAGAGTTGTTGAGAACGACTGTGTTTCATTGTTCTGTATGCTAATTGCACCTCCCATTCTGACTATGCTGTTGCGTGCTGAACTGCTTACTGCAATGCGTACAGCCTAGTTCGCCTTGAGCCTCTGTGCTGCGTCCTCGGTCACCACCTCTACTCTCCTTTCCTATGGTGCCAAGATGCATGGCTGAATTGTCTCTATCTGCTCTATCTTGATGTTCTTGAGCGCTTCTGCCACCTGGTAGAGCGGTGAGTGGTACTGTCTCTGGAACTTGCGCATGCGCGACGTGTTACTTCGCAGCGGGTTAGTCTTGGGCAACGTGTGTATGTTGATCCACAGCTTGACTGCTTGCTTCTAGAATCGCTGCTGCGCGCTTGGAATGTGCGCCTCTGCCTCTGCTACCTACGTTGCTACTGTGACAAACGTGCCAACAATCGCTCGTGCTCCTATTCTCTGCTCCCTGCTGATGGGCCTTGCGACTTTGTCCTTGTAGGAGTGCATCCACACGTTGGATGCGTAGTCTACTGACGGCGCTACTGTCGCCGTGAACAGCTGCCGTGCCACTGTGGGCGAGAGCCCTCTCAGCCTCCTGAGCTCTAACGCTGCCTCCAGCACCTTTGTGGCTGCGCTCGCGATGTGCTTGTGGTACTTGAGGCTGGCGTCCATGAGCACGCTGAGTATCTTGACATGGTCCTTGGGCGCCACGCTCTGCCCTTTGATGACGAAGGGGTCTGCGGCGCTCTTGTACGCTTTGCGAGTGAAGTAGATGATGGCTGTCTTTTCTGCTTCAAACGTTGCCCCGCTTCTCTGCTCCCAGTCCAGTGCATCTCTGATGATGGCTTTGATACCCTCCCTGTTTGTTTGCGCTGTTGGTCTAGTAACCTACGCGGTGAAGTCGTCAACGAACGCGATTGCGCTGCCATACGTGTTGATGCGTTGTTGCACCAGGTCAGCATTGAAGAAGAGAAACAGAGCAGGAGATAGTGGGGATCCTTGCGGCAAACCTGCCTGTGGCAGCTCTCGCGTCTCAGACGCCTGTCTGTTGACTTGGATTGATGCGGTGCGCTGTGAGCAGAATGCTTCCACCCACCTTAACAACGTCTCTGGTATGCCTTGCGCTTTCATCCTCTGCAGCAGTCTTTCCTTGCATACTCTGTTGTACGCTCCCTTGACGTTGAAGGTGATTAAGCTGACTGTTTGCTGGCCCCGCCAGGCAGTATAGATCTGTTCTTGGAGCAGCACTAGCGCTTGCTCCGCTGACCGCTGCTTGCGCGCTCTGAAGTGGTTGGTGGGCAGCAGCCTATGTGTCTCTACCATGTGCGAGATCCTCTCTGCCACTACTGGCTCCAGCACCTTGCCTAGCGTGGCCAGCAGCGAGATCGGCCTCTATGCCTTTGCAATGGTGTAGTCTTCTTTGCCTGGCTTCTTGAGCGGAATGATCTTGGTATGCCTCCATTGGCTGGGCAGCGATCCCTCCTCTAGCGACTGCTGGAACAGCGCGAGGACATGGTCTTTGACTACAGGCCAGATCTGCTTCTATACTATGACTGGCAGTCCGTCATCTCTGGCTGCTTTCCACGACTTTGCGGCGTGCAGCTGCCGCTCCACCTCCTCAAGGGTGATGGCTGGCATAGCTATAGGCGCTTGCTGCGGCCTTTGTCCTTTGTTGTTGATGTGGCCGGGAAGCGGAGGGAAGAAGGCGCTGAGTAGCTTGTTGGCTTGCTCCCTATGATTGGTGGTAGTGGTTCCGTCCGTTCTGCGAAGCGCTGGGACTGTCCCAAACGCCTTGTTGCCTGTCTTCAGGTACTTGGCCGCGTTCTAGATGTTGTTGTTGTCCGCCAGGAAGTCATCCCAGTGC
Organism: Nothophoma quercina; assembly: GCA_021642125.1. Taxonomy (NCBI): domain Eukaryota; kingdom Fungi; phylum Ascomycota; class Dothideomycetes; order Pleosporales; family Didymellaceae; genus Nothophoma; species Nothophoma quercina. The sequence goes on along the minus strand of JAKIXB010000055.1, from coordinate 29,399 downwards.
TTTCTTTTATGATGTTGAATGGCTTTGTGGTACTGCTTCGCTGCTCCCTTTGCAGACTCTTCTACGTCTGGCCTAGCAGCTCCTGCGCGTCTCGCCGCTTGCGCCTGGTTCCTCCAATGCGTGTAGACACGGTGTAGCTGTGTCAAGTCCTGCGTCCACCACCTCTTCGCGCATGGGGATGGCCTAGCCCTGGGCGTCAGTGCGTGTACCGCCTCTAGCACCGCCGCTATCAGGCTGTCTGTCCTCTGCTGCGTCGTACCCGTTGGCGGGATTGCACCTAGCGTCCTGGTGATCTTGTGCCTGATGGCTTTCCATGGTGCCTTCTTGAGCAGCAGTTGTTCCTGCTGTTGCGGCGATGGCATTGAACAGTCGAATATTGTCTTGATTGTCTGGTGGTCCGAGCCGTGTTTGGTTGCGTAGATGGCGCACCTTGTCACTGTATCTCCCAGCTCTTTTGACGCTAGCACCAAGTTGATCGTCGTCTGGTAGTCTCTGCCCTGCCACGTCTTGGTACTGCGCGGGGGCAGGCTGCTGAGCGCGTGCTCTGTCATCAGGTTGATGATTGGGTCTGCCTCGCCCTGTCTGGCCATCATCACATCCTCCCCTCCCTACAGCTGGTCGTGCTGGTTGAAGTCGCCAGCCAGCACCACGTCCACCACTGTGCCAGCCCTTCGTCTCACCTCTGTGATCGCCCCGTCTAGCTTGCTGTATGCGTCTCGCAGCGCCTGCGCATCTCCTCCTGGTATGTACACTGACACCAACAATACCCGCCGCTTGTGCAGCTGGATGATCGCTGCTGTTAGGTCTGGCGACTCGATCCGCACCTGCTCTGCCTCTACCTCTCTGCTCACCCACAGTATGCTCCGTATCGGCCACCTCCCTTCTCGCCACGTTAATGGCACCATCTTGGTCCACTTGTGGTGGAGCATAGGCGTTATCAGCAGCCGGCCTTGCATCCTCCGCGCGTGCGGCTCCTGGATGGCTATTGCTGTCACACCTTGCATCTCTTTGTTGTTTATTAAGCTGTTGTGTACTTCGCCTTGCTTTCTAACATTGAGCTGGATCATGCGGAATGCTCTATTCATGCTGAGGTGGGTAGAGCATCTGACAGTTTCTGCTGAATGACTTGTGCGGTCCTCTGCACAGCACGCACTTTATCACCACTTTGCTGCAGCTCTTGTGGTGGTGATTGTCTTTGGCGCATTGCCCGCATCTCTGCGTCTTTCTGCACTGGTACGCTTTGTGGCTGAGCTCCTGGCAGTTGTAGCATTGCCTGGACTGTGGCTGGTATTTGAACGCGCTCGTCGTGCCAGACTCTCCACCCGCGTGGAAGTAGCCTTCTGCGATGAGCCTCCTTGCATCGCTCTTCTTAGTCACGTACACTACTATGGATCTGTAAGCCTTTGGGACGTCCCTCTTACTTAGCTACGCGATCTTGGCAACTGTTGTTCTGTTCTCTCTGCTAAAAGCTTCTGCGGCTCCTGCCCTGATTTCGTCCTTTTTGTCTAGCACTGCAGTTCTCTTGACGTTGTTGACCTTGACTGGGAAGAGCTCATCGCGCAACACGCGTGAGCCTGCACTGATCTTCTCTGCTGCCTTCTTGACAAGCTCGTGCTTGTCTTTGTCTCTACACGCGATCCTGATCTGGCTCTGGATGGCGTGGTTGGCGGTGACTGCCTGGCATTGCTAGTTCCTGTGGTTCTCCATCGTGCGCATTTCCTTTTCTACTGCTGCTCTGACTGTACCTGCTGACATTCTGCCATGTTTGCTATCTGCTCTGGAGATGTCTACTGTGACGTTGGGCACGTCGCTAGGAGCGAGGTAAGGTCTGTTAGCGTGCGGCTGGCTTGGTGGCGTTCTGGAAGTGGCGCTCGGCCCCACAGGCACGCTCGCACCCGCCACTGCGGCCCAGGAGCGCGCACCTGAGGATGCCGCTGCCGCGAGGTCGTTGACGCGCGCTTTGAGCTCTGCGACTTCGTTGATAAGCTTGACATTGTGGTTGATAATGGCCTGTTGGTTCTGTCTGATCTCTTTGGTTTCGCGTTTGAGGTTTCTGATGGTCTCAGTCTGTTGTTGAATGATGTTGGTCAGGGCGACGAGCAGGTCTTTATTGGTCGTGGCGCTCCTCCTGGTTCGAGGGTCGGGCTGGCTGCTTTCAATCGGGATGGTATCGGAGTCGTCCGCTGATGGGTCTGGCTGTGACAGTGGCCTGCGGTAGCGTCCGCCTTGCTCGATGGTGTTTCTTGGGCGCCTCTTCCGTGGTGCTGGTAGCTCAAAGGGCAAGGACAGCGTGTCCCGGTCGCGTTCTCGGTCGCGTTCAGGGGTCGAGAACGCCACCTCCCTCACAAGCCCAGATCGTAAGCTCATCCCCAGGATTCAATGTTGATCGCCGGTCCTTTCTCTGAGAGTCTTTGTTTCCCACAGAGATACAGTCGCCGTTTAGTCGGCTGTCAGTACAGTGCTTAGCGATTGCGGCTTCCCCTCGGATGCAACTGCAACAAAGTTTGCGCCACACGGCAGGCAGGGATCACAGCGCCCCACTCGACTCATCAAGCTTAGCGTCAGCTGGTCAGCACACGTGCGATTTAGAGGCGCCCAAGCCATGTGGAGAGGAGACGTAGTGTTTTTACCAGCCCCTGGTTTCAGTAGCTCTATACTCTATTCCAAGAATTCTCGCTACGTCACGAAAGTGATAAGAGGCTCAGGCTGCGTCCCTAGTGCGTGCCAATGTCAGTGTCATCGGTAGGTGCAACATTTGCAGAGGACAGAACATGTTTGAGGTACATTTGGTGGAAGGTCGGTGGAGATATTAGCGACACCGTATGCCGAAGGTCTCTTCGCACACTACCAGGAACGGACAGTATATCACAGCCATGCCACCGCATCCTGCATTATAGCCGCTTAGAAGATCAGCTGCACCTGTAAGCGAGTGCTGAACGTATAGTACCAAAGAACGCTGAAAGCTTTCACGGCACCGTATGCCGAGCATTTCCACACACATTTAGAGCGCCTGTGGTTAACGCTGAAGATCACATCACACAATATTACAATGTAAGGGTTGTAATGATCGACGCCTTCATTGTGTTGCACCACGTCTGCCACGACACGACCGTCTTTCACTCTAGAGATGAGGGTTAGAACACTGAGGATTGAATACGCTTTCTTGTAACGAGAGAGAGGTTGAAATTTAACCAATCCAAAGTCGGAACGACAACTTGAGCGCGCGAAGTCTGTCTTTAGTTCCACTGCTCAGACGCTCTGCTCACTAGCTCCTGCGCATTGGACTTTCTCTGTACGTTGTGCCTCCCATCCCTTGACGCAAGGTGCGACGAACATCTCGCCCTTGATGATTTTTCGAATGGTTCCGATGCTGACAACCATCCACAATAACACGACCGATAACGAGAAAATTGTTCCAAGCACCTTGAAGAAGAGAGACGGTAGCTCCTGAGAGATGGCTACGGTCGCAGTTGCGTACACACCAAGCGGAAATGTAAATCCCCACCATCCCAGGTTGAAGGGAAACTTGGATCGTGTGATAGCGGCGATGGCGAAAAATAGCCAGACTATACCAAAACCCCACATAATTATCCCAATCATGAGTCCATTGGCATAGAAAAGTCTGCCAGCCAGGTCGTCCATGGCGGCAGGAACAGTATCTGTTCGACCGAAGACCTTCAAGGCATCGCGTCCCAGAGTCATGATGCCGAACGCTCCTTGACCAATTGGTCCAAGAGGTAAAAACACTGAAACAATGACTTCGCGCGGCGGAAGAGAATGCATCGTCAATCGGTGAAAGTATATGACCATGGTGAACATGGCCAAAGGAACACCGCACCCCCACAGAATGTAGCTGACGATGATCGTCCATAAGGCGTGCGTATCGGGGAGAACACCAGCCACGATTCCGCCGGTTGCAGCAGCAACGATGGTCGCAACGATGGGCAGGAGCCACACGGCTGTCATTTTGGAGAGCTGGGACTGTAGAGCCTATATTAGCAATGCAATGTCAGCATTGGAAGCCTCACATACCTCATGTTTGTATATAACGATGAAGGGCAGAAGTAGGTTCGTACCAAGCGAGAGTACGACGTCGATCCACCAGAGTGTCCAGGCTAATGTTGCAGCCCAAGGGCCCCAAGCTGGCACGCAAACGAAAACGATCATGTTGATGATGGTTGCAAGACCCATCGGAATAGTGCCTGTTTGGTGTCAGCGCTCGATCTTCTCCAGACTATGTACTTCCTACTTACCGAGGAATAGGGACTGGACTGGATGTGCAAGCATCGCAGACCAAATGCCTGAGAACAGGGTATATCTCAGGATGCTCAGTACTGTCAACAGCGTGAATATGAGCACATTCGCTGCGAAGATGACGACTGAGATCCAGTATAGCCATGTCGCATTATATGGGAGATTGTGTAGGAGTATAGAGGTAATACCGGTACCTGGCAGGAACGTTAAAAACGGGGCAGTGGCATGAACTAGTAAGTATAGTTTGATTGAATGACAAGGAGCAAATTTGCGTGTGCCTTCCACTTGGTGGGGGTGGCATAGGCAGTGGAGTAAATGGAGGTTCGCAACATACCCATGGTTACGCTGAACCATGCAGGCGTAAGGTTCACCACGACTTTTCGCCAGCCCCGTTTGTTTCGACATTGCCTTGCGTGTTCTACAGCAACGTTGTTCGGTGGATGCAATGAAATATCGTGATGTTTTGTTTGCTGCCGCTGGCCAAGTTCTGCGGCGGAAGGATCCATTGTGATCAGTACTGGGCGTTTGCTGCAAAGGACAACAATCCCTCAGAAACGAGATCAAGATACATATATGCGCCATTGCTGTGCTTAGTGATGCTAAATTGCCTCCTGAGGTCCGAACAGAGAAGCGACGAACCGTGATGCGCTTGCCGATGTTCCTTGGTCACACCTGTGCGGAAGTCGCTGGCTCCGGAGCTTGTGATAGGCTAGCTTGATGTAAATGCAGAGATCGAAAATATGATGCATCGGTGACCTCGGATACGCCATAGTGCTTTCCATGCGGGGTCATGAGCATCGTATTCTGATTGGTGCGCAAGCGCACCTCATAATCATCAGCGCACGGGTACTGCGGGCAAGACAAGCATACCATTCAAACTATTCCATAAAGCCGTCTGGTTGATCTTTTGGGTTCCGATGATCAGGATGATGCACCGAAATGTCTGTTCAGCGCTTCCAAGAGCATCTCGCTGCTCTGTCTCCGTACTTTCAGATCTCCAAACAACCGCCAGCTCTCGCGTCCGACACTGTTTCCGGAGCCGTCTACCTGTTTCGCCATGGTATTCTCGAAGTGTCTCACAATGACTTCAACACCTACGTCCAGCCTTTCCTGCGAAGAATTGAGGTCCTGCAAGGCGCAGGAAGACCGTTCGCCAAGGGACAGTTGGCGGCCTTACAGACGTATCGAAGTTGGATCAGCAAAGCACATGTGGGCATGGTCTCTGGCGCAGGTCTGTCACAGACTGCAGATATGGGCAGACACTTTAGACAACGTTGTAGCCAGGTTCTCAAGGATTTCCAAGTCAAAGAGGGTGATCTCAAACCGATTATGAGAGTATGGAGTGACAGTGCGACACGATGTCGGCTGTCTGCTATAACCTTTGCAGACGCATTCTCAGGTAAATGCATCGGGATAAGATGAGTTTTTCTCAGTCAGATCATTCAAGGCTGATATACGACCGCAGGGACCATCGTGGGAAACGCAAACGACAATCTTCCCTTGATCGATTGCCAAGTCAATGTCAGTGACTCCTCCGATACCCCTGGAACTTGCAAGAACCTTGCATGGCATGCAGCGCTACAAGTAAATCAACAGGCTGGCAACCGAGAGATGCAACAGCTGATGAAGGTTACGACGCGGGACGCCTTGCAACGACTTCGCTGCGATTGGTCCAGCTCGCAAGAATTTGGAGCCGAAGACGTATACGCCATTGAACTTCTCCATTGCTATGATGTCGTCTCGGGACGCTAATTACCCTTCGAAACATGGTTCACACCCGCAGACTGGATAGGTTTCGAATATCTCAGAGACACCAAATACCGCTACAGTGAAGGTTATGGCAGCGATACTTGGGGAATCGCTGTACCTTAGCTGGTGGCAGTAGTGCGCAGTCTCAAGTCGGGACCAAACCACCTATTCACATTTCCTCTACATGTGTCCTTCATGCACAGAGAGGAAGTACTCTATCTGTGTTGTCTTTTAGGGATCGGTCACAAGGAGGGCTGGACGCCAGATTTAACCCGGATCGACACGGGTCGAAGCTGGTTTGTTTCAAAGCCTGCGCCATACCTCGGTCACGTTGGGGTTGAAAAGTATCAGAACAAGAGCGGCCAGGATCGTCTGCGTGTTGTCGTAAATGGGCGTGTCACAGAGGTTTTCTCAGGTCGGTTCGAAAAAGATCTCGACGGTGGTTATGACTTTCAGGATATCGAGTCCTGGATGACGAGTCTTCCGCAGAATTGGGAGGGTTTTGACGGCACCCACTAGGGCCATGAGTAGCATAGTGTCACAGTCCGGTTTCGCAGAAAAGATGGGCTCGGCATATAGACAGAAGACGGAAAGATTATACGTTCAACCGAGGTTCTGATCATATTGTATTCGACATGAGCATTTTACACAGACGTTATGAAAATGCTGCGCTGTCAGCCCTTGAAGTCTTTGCATTTTGCGGCATTTGGCCAAGACAGCATGCTTTGATACTTTCTTCAGGAAGTGATATGCGTCAAAGTGCAGCTTCTGGTCTGGTTTCAGCTTAAGATCAGCTTAATCCACATCTACCACCTGTCATGTCCATGTCATGACAATTGCTACTTGTGCACAATCATTGGCATCCTGGTGTGCACAACATTGCTTAACATTATTAATAGGTTTTGCTACACCGTTCTATCTCTACAAGGCAATCAAATCTTACACACCGGTACCCTCAGTCCTGACGTCCATTGAAGAGCTCCCACAATGACGATCATCAAAGAAAAGCCAATTGCGATGCTTGTGACACCATACAGATAAGCATGCCTCTTTCGCAGACTTTTGAGCTCAGCCACCCATGTACTTACTGTCGTCAAACATCCACAGAAACCTTCTGTGATACCCGCCAGTACCTGACAACCGATTAAACTTCCGCCCACAATGTTTCCCTGAAGGTTTGTATGTTGCAGATCGTAAGCCATAGCAAGAAGTGCGGTACCCAGCATATTCGCAGAGAATGTACCGATGGGAAATGACTTAATGCATCGATTGAGTTGCACAGAGAGCCAATAGCGCACTATAGTGCCCATAGGTGCGAATACGATGGCGAAGACAACTTGTCCACGCCACGCACCGTGCGGAGGCCAGATGGCAAGGCATACTGCACCAAACCAACAACCCAATCCTAGGAAGACGCCCAAGGGATTTGTGATCTTGCCCATGTTCATTCGGGGAATGCTCGAAAGTAGAGGTAAGAGAGCAATCGCTAGGTGAGCGCCAAATGAGAGGGCGGAAAGCGAGACTGTGACCTCGGTGATGACCATACCCAAGACTGATGCGGCACTCCAACCAGCGCTCCTAGCGTTCTTAACCTGGTCTTTGCCAATCAGCTCATCGGACAGCCCGAGGAAAAGATCACGCATGAAGGATGAGTAGGATGTGAATGATCCGCAGAAGCCAACTGCCAGCCCAATGTATAGTGGTATGGACTTTTTCCTGGCAGTCTGGTCGGCTTGAGAGTCCCGCTGCCCCTTTCCGTCGGTGTCGTCACCACTGGAGCTGGAGTGCGTGGTCGAGAGTAAGTGGCGACCTCTTTTCTCGGCGAACAAGGCGCGATCTTCTTGCAAGAACCCAAGAACTAGGGATCCTCCAAAATTTGCCCACAATACGTTCGTAGTCACCGGGGCATTGCGATAGTATGTCATCCATTCGACTCCTAGTCTTGCCAGCGTGCCAAGAATCGAGAAGAGCACAAGCCAGGAGTGTGTGTAGAGCTGTATCAGAAGCCTTTGCTGTAAGGAAGGTCGTTCGGTCGCCTGGCGTGTATGTTCATGGATCGCACTTCGTCTACTGCCAATCTCTCGTTCTTCTTCAAGGCTTCGGTGGTACTCGGTCCGCTCCTCGTCGGGGTTCTCATCTGGAGCGGGTACAGCAAGCTCATCAAGTCCATCCACACCTTCATCGACGTTTTCGTTGAGCAACTCGGATTCTGCTTTATCTAAATTGTCTTCGTTGGGTTGCCTTGCGGACTGTAGTGAAGGTTTGCGGACTTCCTCGAATTGATCGTAGTCCTCGAGTGCGCTGTCTTCAGCCTCTTCGTTTATGACTGATGGTGCCATGTTCTCTGGGTGTGTTGATTGGGATCGAGACTCCAGAACATCCGTGTGGTGCAGACTGGACCTTTATGACCTCAGACATACGTGATCTCCTCTTTGGGACTAGCGCAACCGCACCACCCGTGCCGTGCATGAGGCACCGAATCTCGCTTGTAAGAACCCGAACCGCACGGGCCTGGTAGAATCTGAGCTCGAGACGGATTGATCGGAGAACGCATAGTGCGTCTTGCATTTTAGTCTCATTGACGCTACCTAATTTCGCACTTTAGCGCCTGCATGTCGGTAGCTGCCAGATCGATGTAAGAAGACTTGACCGTAATTACATGATGTCATTGTTTCATCCGAGATGTTCAGAGAGGTTGATACTGTTGCAGTGAGTCGTTAACCGCACTCATCATGGCAAGAACCTTTTCCTCCTGGAGTCGCTGACCCATCACCTGGACACCAACTGGAGCGCCGTCAAAGAGTTCCTTATCATCTGTCTTTCGGTAAGTAGCTCGATCATTGAGACCCTTAGCACTATCACTTACAGAGATTCCAATTGACTCGATCCTTGTCACTCATAGGTATGTATCGAGACGGTCCGTAGTCGAGATACTGATCAGCAAAGGTCACGGGCACTACCCCGGTCGTGTAATCCAGTACGCTAGGAACTGCAGAGTATGCTTGAGAATGTAAGCAAATTGTTTCGACAGCTTTGATCATCATTCAACGTACCATAGTACTTGAATGAGCCCTCGGGTGCAGCAGTGTGAGGAGCGATTGGCATGATTACTCCGTCCACAGCTCTTTTGCTCGCAGTCAATTCCCTCGTAGATCTCCAGTAATCATGATACTGCCTCTGAAACTGCTTTCTCCATGCACAGAGATCCCAGAACTGTGAGGTTGGCAAAGGTTTACTTTCGGCCCCCTTGAACAGGTCTGCTAGTTGATGTATGGGCGGTTCCCCACTGGCTTCAATCGCTGCTCGAACATTTTTCCCAGCCGTCGATCCGAGTATTTGAAACTGGAGTCTCGTCAGCATCACAATACTTGTGCATGTTCTGGTCAAACGGCAACTTACGAGCACGTCTGTCGCAAGGTCATGTTTCAAGCCGGGACTCCAGTCAACCACCTTGATCTTGTCAATGGAACAGCATGGAATGGGGTGCTCATGGCGGCTTACCTCGTAGCCACGCTGGAGTAATGCATTCCTCACCAAGCCCAAAGCTCGTTGCACAGGAGGATGAGGGTTAACCTCGCCGTCGTTGTTCAGAATTGCAAAAACCAGACTTCCATTGCTCTGGCCAGGCTGACAAATTCGGTTGGAGGTACCTGCGAAATTATCATCCCTCCAAGGCATCTCGATTGTCTCGATGTCTTCTTGCCACGCGTTGCAATTGATGATCCACTTCATTGATTGAATCAACGATGGTAGATCAGAGGAGAGTGGTCCTACAACGCTAGCTGCTGTGGGCAGCCCAGACAAGTTGTCAGCTAATCCTGTCGCAGATATCCGCCCGAAAGAAGGGCGAATGCCATACAAGCTATTGAAGCCACACGGAATGCGTATCGATCCAGCAATGTCTGTGCCCCACCCTATTGGTGATCCTCGTAGGGCGAGCAAGGCAGCTTCTCCACCACATGCTCCTCCAGCGGAAAGATCCCTGTTAAAGGGGTTCATTGTTGAGCCGACTATGTTGTTAGTTGTCTCGCCAATAAGCATTGACATTGGTACGTTAGTTTTCGCAAAGATCACAGCCCCAGCTTCTTTAAGACGCCGGACTAATACTCCCTCATCCACTGCAGATTTGGGTTGTTCAAGCCAGCTAACATATCCACACGCGCTATCAAGGCCATCCACGTGGAAGCGATCCTTAAGAGAGACTGGGATACCGTGTAGTGGACCGACGACTTGACCGGACGTTCGCAGAATTGTATCAAGCTCTTCAGCTCGCTGTTCCGCCTTTGCGAAACAAATTTCGGAAAGGCATGGCGTCTGCATATAGTCTCAGTATCGGTCGTCGGTATCCAGCATCCGGAAAGCTCCCACTTACAAGTTGGTGAGCCAGAGCAGCTCGATGACAGAAAGCTCTTGTGATCTCCACCGCTGACCACTGGAAAGAACAGATGTTGCTTGTGAGAACAGAGACCGGCGCGGTGGTGATCTGCTGCTCCAGTGGTGAGAGGAAACGCGTGATGAAAGCTGTTAGGTCCTTGAGAATTTCAGTAGATGGGATTTCGTCATCGCTGAGCCGCCATGCCGGAGGTATTGCATTCGCGATTGACGCTCTCTTGGCGCTTACGGCTCTGCGCCAATCAGAAGGAGCGATGGAGGGGCCATGAGACATGGTGGGTGCTGTGCTGAGCAGTGGCTCAAGCGACAACGATCTTAAGCTTCACGTACCAAGCACAGCGACAAAAGAGAAAGTGGGGCGTTCGTTGCGCTGGGGCACGGCTGCCCAGCGGGTGCGCTAGTCCAAGTTGGCACTAGAGCGTTAGCGCACCCGAACGTCCCGTCGAGCCCTCAGGACGACCCTTGGTCGCTGTTCAGGTTACCTTTTTCGTTTTTAAGCCAGCAGGGGAAAATGTAAAGAGTATGGGCCATGAGAGCCGAACGGTATACTCGCGGAAGGCTCTTAGCGGATTGAGCGATCCATAAGACCATCCAACCCAAGTTGCAGACAGGTACTCGTCGGAGAGCAGCACCGCTACTAACGAGCGTCGATGTCTTCTGGCGCCGAACCTCTGGCCCAGATTGTGTCACTGAGCCTTCCTGAGGATACCAAATGTGGACATCCGGCTCAAGTCGGTGGCTGCTTTTGTGCGGTTCGCACAGGTGGCGATACGCTGGCAGGAACATTCACGATCAAACTAAACTCAAACCGACGTCAACTGGTTGAACTCTATTTCGAAGGTATGTTGAAACCTTCCGTCACTTGTTGTACCCTAGGTACTAACAGAAACCAGGTGTGTGTCGAACATGGCTTCCAGACAGGGACATCGGGCATTTTCATGCCTACGAGCATCGCGTAGGTGGTCTGTACGGTAGTTCAGGCAGTGGCGCTGACAAGGGCAGTTCCTGCTGCAAGTACAGTGTCTTGAGGCGAGGCCGGCGAGGCATCAATCTACAGGATATGCTGTTACCTGGCCCGCGCTTCAAACCATACCATTCGTATTCCAAATTCCTTGGACGATACCAGCGGAGACGGTCGGGAGCAACTCGCGTCAAGACCAAGCCGATCACGGCCTCTATCCGTCGGCAAAAATTGGACGTACATACTTTGACTCTGCCAATGACAAGATCTTCGCACAGCCCTTCATAACGTACACACTATCAGCAAGCATCAGAAGGAACGTCACAACCAGGCCGTTTCGACACTGCATCTCAAGACCAATCAAGGTGATGCCGACCACGGCTGCACCTCCTCCCGTTGATACAACGTCTTTCGAGGGCGAGTACGTGCGAGTAGCAAGAGCCAATCTCCGCAACAGTTTCTACAGCCGCTCCTTCGGATCTCTCGCATTCTCAGCGGACGAGCCTCAGGTCATACGGCTCCCGGAACAATTTTCACAATCACAAACGACCGTCTTCCTAAGGATTTCCTTCCAGCACATCAGAACTGAAGTAAAGCTCAAGACAATACCGTATGATTGGAAATTTGAGGTTAGCTCACGTCTCCAGCGCCGAGTGTTCTGCGCGACCCATCCTTTGGCTCGCATGCCTACCATCGCAGATGCCAGTGGAAGCTCGAAGATTGGTCTTCGTACAGAAATACTGTCAGCAGAGAAGCAAAGATACGAGCACCTTGCCTGGCGCAACAACCATACCACCCCGCACGGTACAATTCTACTGTCCGACAACAAGGCAGCCTCTTGGATTACTACGATACCGATCAAAGTTTCTGCTGATAGTAGTCTGTTCCCTTCGTTCTTTTGCGCGACTTGTTCGCTGAGATATTCCATTTTACTTGACATACGTGTAGTGGGGGCATGGTCAAGCCACTCATCTTTGGCAGTCCCGGTACAGATTATCAGTCCTGCTCGAAAGATGATACAACTGGAGCGAGACAATGAAAGGATCTCTGGAACGCAACTAGCAGAATCTCCAGGTGGAGATCTGGGCGCTGCTCAGGAATCGCGACCTCCTGAGTATCGGCCAACTCCTTTCTAGACATCAATTATCATGTGCTTTAAAGTTACCGTGCAATAGACAATACCATCAATTGCGCCATTCTGATGTTGAATGTCCCTGAACCAAGTTTCCCCCCCTCGCCCGCCTCACAGGGCATACGACGACCAAGTCCCGAAAGACCCGCAACGGAAGTGAAGGATCGGGGTTTTCGGGCAATCTAGAACGCCATTAGCGTATCGGGAGGTTCGGAAGTCATTCACGTCATCCTAATGTAACTAGTCCGTTGTTGCTCTATAGTTGATATAATACGAGTCTTATTCTAGCATTGCAGCGAGTAACGCTTACAAGCAGTATTCATGATGACGACCATACTTTCGATCGACGCATCCCAGCGTTTGGATTCACGCGGCAACCCAACTGTGCAAGTCTGTCTTCGCACCGACAAGGGCAAGTTGACTTACTTCTCTCTCAGCTCCTCATTTCCATGCTGACATATTGAGCGCAGGTACTTTTCGATCGATTGTACCGTCCGGCGCATCCAAAGGCGACTATGAAGCTGTCGAACTCCGTGATGGGAACGAAAAGGAGTATCATGGCCAAGGAGTACTTGGCGCAGTCGAGAACGTCACAAGGGTTCTCGCACCCCAGATCATCGACAAGAACTTCCAGCTTCCAGAAGACGTGCGCAAGATCGATGCATTTATGATAGAGCTCGATGGAACTCAAGATAAGGGGAAACTGGGTGCCAATGCTATACTAGCTATCAGTATGGCTGTATGGAGAGCCGCAGCTTCGGCGAAAGTATGTCTGGAAAAAGATCGCCTCAAATGCGATTCCCGCACCTTTGTTGCTCAGACGCATTCCTTGCTAACGAGAGATGCAGGGAGTGCCGCTTTACCAGTTCCTGCAACAATCTTGCGGCACCCAGCAGTCATACGTCATGCCCGTGCCGTTCTTCAATGTCCTCAATGGAGGTGTGCATTCCGGCAATACAATGGCTTTCCAAGAGTTCATGATTGCGCCTGTTGGCGCCGACAGCATGACTGAGGCCGTCAGGATGGGTGCGGAGGTCTATCAATCACTCAAAGGAGTCATCGTGAAGCAGTATGGACCATCAGGTAAGGCGGAGTGGATCATACAGTCAGGCATGAGCTGACGTGACTCGCGATAGCGATAGGCGTTGGCGATGAGGGTGGCTTTTCTCCACCGATCTTGACTCCACACGAAGGGCTTGACCTATTGGTAACAGCGATCGAAGCAAGCGGGCACGCTGAGAAGGTCAAGATCGGCATTGATCCAGCGTCTCAAGAGTTTTTCAATGAGAAGGATCACTCGTATGACTTGGGATTCAAGCGGAAAAGCTCAGAGCAGGGTGTCAATTTTGACGCTGAAGCTTTGGCGAAGCTGTACTATGAGATCCTTGAACAGTACCCTGTCGTACTGTTGGAGGACCCATTCGGGCAGGACGACTGGCCGGCTTGGACATCTTTCAATGCAGATTGCTCCATCGAGCTGGTCGGCGATGATCTCCTCGCGACGAACAGGGGGCGCATTGAGAAGGCCCATCAAGAAAAAGCCTGCAACGCTTTGTTGCTCAAAATCAACCAGATCGGTACCATCACTGAAGCGATTGATGCAGCAAAACAGGCGTACAGTTACGGCTGGTCGGTTCTTGTGTCGCATCGCTCGGGAGAAACGACTGACGACTTCATTGCCGATCTGACCGTCGGGTTGGGCACTGGACACCTGAAGTCTGGAAGTCCGTGTCGTGGCGAACGTGTGGCAAAGTACAACCGCTTGTTGGATATTGAAGAAGAGTTGATGCGAATTGGGGACAAGGCGCTGTACGCGGGCGAGAACTTCCGGGTGAAGCATGATTCTTAAGTATCACTCTGGTCTTTGGAAGCTGTGTTTGAATCGGTGAGACCAAAGGAAACCGTCATTGGATCGATGTAGAAATCTGACATTGGCTCCATCGTTGACTCAATGTTCTCTTGGAATGCTGGGCCAGGGTAGCTATTATCAACTTGCAAAGGCATCGATTGCGTTTGGCTCTGAATGAGATCCTGATTTGCTACATCCCCGAAGTGCCACAAAAGGTCTGAGACAGCCTGTGGTGTAGCTTGCTGCTGCAGAAGCGACTGTATATCGTCCATGGAGATCTGGTTGTAGTCCCAAGAGATGGAAGTTGGTCGTACAGTCTCGCTTTGCTCAGTACGTGCTTCGCTCTGGCTCAAATCCGTGTGCTGGTCTTTGAATTTCAATGAGTCAATATCGAAGCCTTTGCGCTGTAGCTGATCTATTGTGTCGCAGACGACGCGATCATTTGGCGCCTGTCGTCGAAGCTCTCTCAGGGCGCTAAGAAGGGAAATCTGCTGTTCCTCAAGAGACGCGATGTAGCTGCACATACATAAGTCAGTATGATCTTACTAGGAGCAAATTTGCTGTACCTTCTGGACAGATTCTTTAGACCGACCATGTTGGAGTCGATCTTGCAGGTTGCATGATCGCGCTCACATCTTGTACACGGTATGCGGCCGTTGCATTTAACTTTGCGAAGGCGGCAGCGGTTGCATGCCTTCCTGACGCGACTGCGTATCTCCTCTGGCTGGTCTTCGTTTCCAGCTGCGGCGACGGCTGATTCTTGTGCCTGTCGGAGAGATGGCGTGTCTTCCTTCGGAGGTATGATCAGAAACATGGCGTCGAGAGATAGAAAGGCAGTCACGAAAGTGACGTGAGGGAATCAGCTAGAGCCAAGCCGTCACGGGCGCTTTGGCGGACATTGCGGGCATATGACGTAAGCCAAGGCTTCTTCTGCAGCATCCTCTCAACGTGCCATGATAGTGCACATTTACTCTTGTTGTTAATTTCAATGTTGCCCAGGACGTATTGCTTATGTATGTCTCGGGCTAGGGTTAAAATGGTGCTACAGCATGCTAATCGAGCAAGCTGGACAAGCTGGGACAACGCCTGCATGCATACGCATGGCCGACCAACCGAATTGCTTCCGAGGTCAAGATACAGTGTTTGCGCATTGGATGGACCACATCACCCGATGAACCACCCCACCGAAAAACACCACACACAGCGAGAACTCGATTTTTGGAACTCAGTCGTATTTTCGTGCTCAAACGGCCGCTCTTGACGCCAATTGACTAGCCAGCACCCAGCCGCAGCAGCCCACTGCGTCTGACGTGCCATGGCGACACCGTGGCCTCAGCAGCCCACGTGGCCCACCCCATTCCGCGAGCACGCTACACGCCTCAGCACCTACCTTCAGGACGCGCTGGCCTGTATCGATCGCACGCAAAGCCAGCCTGTGCCAGCAGACCTCGTCAAGGTCATCATCCACGGCACGCTGACGTTCATACTGAAAGTGCAACACGCGCCTGACCTCAGCACGGTGTGCGACGCGCTTAGCATCCTGCAAACAGAGGCTAAAGTGTCCACAGAAAACACTGCGCGAATGCTCGAGGCTGTTAAGCACGAGCTTAAGACTGACATTAAGAACACCGCCGACACCGTCCACGCAATCGCCACGACCGTACAACAAAACATAAGGAGCGGAGAGGAAGCAAGGACTGCAGCTAAGGAGGCGGTAGAGGTGGGTAAAGCCAATCTGCAGATGGCAAGACAGATTAAAAACGCAGGACTATAGACAGGCGGCGCGATCAGCTACGCTGCTGTGGCAGCGAGGAGCGCAACGCTAGCAGGTACAGCGAATACATAAGTTCCCAGAATGGCTCCCATGCAGACGCAGCGTGAAGTCGTTGTGACTATTAGAGACCCCACTACAGTGCTCAGCCTGCGGGCGATGAACCCACGCAACCTTAACGCGCATATAGAGCGCGCTATCGCGCAAAGCGGAAACGAACATATTAACAGCATTAAGGTGCTCTCGTTAAACTGGCTAAAGAGCGGCGATCTCAGTATCAGAACGGCGACTAACAAGGAGGTAGAAGCATTAAAGCAGTTCGCTGACGACTGGGTCCACTGCATCGGCAACAGGGCCACCTTGCGGATTACAACCTACGGCATCATCGCCCACGGCATGCGCACTAGCACAATAGACATGGACAGGTTTGAGGAGACGAGGGATTAGCTACTGCTAGACAACAAGCCGTTCATTCTGCAGGCAGAGATCAAGTACGTTAGGTGGCTGACACGCAGCGCACCCACGAAAGCCGCCTCCAGCGTCATCGTAGAGTTCAGCAAGGCAGAGGACGCTAACAAGATCATTAACAAGGGCCTCATCTAGCAGGGCGAGGTCTTCTAGTGCGAGCGATACAAGCGACAGTGCTGAGTAAAGCAGTGCTTCAAGTGCCAACACTACGGCCACATAGGAACCCAGTGCAAGGCAACAATTGCATGTGGCTACTGCGCGCAACAACACAAGAGCAGGGACTGTCCGTCTAAGCTTAAGCGGAACATACCCAGGAAGTGTGCCGCCTGCCGAGGCGAGCACGAAGCGTGGAGCTACCAGTGCCCTACTAGGAAGGAAGAGAGGGCGAAAGCGAGAGCTGCATACGACGTGCGGCCATACTACCACCCAGTTGCAGAGACACCAAGAAGCAGCATCCCATCAGAAGTACTAGCAGCCACTGTCCGAAGGAGCAGACTCGCGCAAGCTCCTGCATTAACGCAGCCAGCGGCGATTACCAGGAATTAATTGCAAACTGGACGAGGACAGAAGAGGACTAATGCGGGAACCACCGTTGACTTAGCGGAGTAGCACAACCTGTTGACTTACGCGAACAGCAGCCAAAGGCCGCAGAGGCACATCATACCTACCTGGCGGGCTATAGAAGTAACTGGGAACAGCTTGCAGCAGACACAGAACGGCACCAGCTAGCACATAGAAATTGACTCTAACAACGAAGCATGAATAGACACAACAGACTAAATATACTACAGTACAACATAAGAAAGTTAAGAGACATAGTTATGGCGTCGCTGCTGCGCGACCTAGGGATCGACGACTTTGATATTATCGCTATCTAGGAGCTGTGGAAGAACCCGTACACGGCCACCACCTACTACCTAGCTAAGGACAGGTTCTACCTCTGCTACCTAACAGGAGACGCGGAAGGCTAAGCACGGGTCTGCTTCTTTATTAACAAGAGAATAGATTAGACAAAGTGGCGCTTTAAGGAGCGAACAAGAGACATCTGTTCTATTGCTATTAATATAGACCTAATAGACGATTAGCAAAGCTGACAGCTTATTGTCCACAACGTCTATAACCTGCTAAAGACCTTAAATAACTGGCAGAGTGCATTATCGCATGTGCGGGAGGCGTTAAGGCATTATTAGACAAACAAGCAAATGCTACTTAGCGACTTTAATCTGCATTACCCCCTATAGGGAGGACTGAACAGGGAGGCCACTAATCCTAAATTAGAAGACCTAATAGACATTATAGGAGACTTTGCGCTCTACAATACCCTCCTACCAGGCACAGTGACGTACAAAGAAGGCCGATCGCAGTCCACAATTAATCTTTGTCTTGTTATAACAGGGCTAATTAAGCAAGTCATTAAAAGCAAAGTAGACAGAAGCCTAGACCACGACTCAGATCATCTGCCTATAAGCACAACGTTAGATCTTATAGTGCAATGCCTTAAGAAGGAGCCGCGGAAAGACTAGAAAAGACTAAATGCGAAACTGTATACAAAAGCGTTAACGCGCTCTCTGCCTCTACTTCAAAGACCACTCACAAAGACAGCGCTCAACTCCTACACAGCTGAGGTAACAGCGGCAATCCAGGACGCGATACACAAAGCAGTGCCCAAGACTTATCCCTCTACCTACACGCGCGAGGGATGGACTGAGGAATGCAGAGCAGTGCTCGCTAAGACAAAACAACTAAAGAGAGCGCACAGTTAACACCACACAGAAGAGACATAGGAAGCGTACCGCGCCGCAAGGAACCACAAAGCAAGAACGATTAGTAAAGCACTGCGTAAAGCACACAGAGACTGTATTAAGCAGGCATCTGAGTCGCCAGACGCGCTGTAGAAGCTAGCGAAGTGGGCACACACAAGGCGCGACCAGTCTACCAGATCTATACTAACAATACATTACCCTAACACACAAGAAGAACTTATCGACCCTGCAGACAAAGCTGAGCTGTTTCAAGACGTCTTCTTCCCCACGCCACCTAAAGCAGACTTGGGAGACATAGAGCACGGAGTGTACAGCGGCCAGATCGACATGCTACCCATCAAGGAAAAGGAGGTGCGGACTGCCATCTAGGGAGCATCGCCCCTTAAGGCTCTAGGCCCAGACAGGATCACAAACAAGGCACTGCAAGCTGGGATTAACTTAATTGCAGTCCATCTAACAAGAATCTTTAACCAAAGTCTGCGGCTGGGGTACTGTCTAGTCTCGTTCCAAGCCTCTATTACAGCTGTTCTGCGCAAACCTAGTAAAGCCAACTACGCAGTACCTAAAGCATACTGCCCTATCGCACTGCTTAACACCATCAGCAAGGTCATGGATGCGGTAGTGGCACGGAGACTAAGCTACCACATTAAGGCCTACCACGTGCTTCTGCTAACTCACATAGGTGGAAGGAAGCATCAATCTACTAAACACGCACTGCACGCTGTTACAGCAAAGATCTATAAACAGTAGAACAACAGCAAGGACGGCTAGGTGGCCAGTCTCCTGCTGCTAGACGTGTCTAGAGCCTTCAATAATGTATCTCACAAGCGGCTGCTGCACAATCTGCAGAAGCAGAAGGTTAACAAAACTACAGTCCGCTGGATAGCAAGCTTCTTGAGCGATAGGCACACACACATCCTAGTCGACGGATTCAAGTCCGAAGACTACGCAATCAACACGGGCATTCCCCAGGGCTCGCCCCTCTCCCCTCTGCTCTATATCCTCTACAACGCCGATTTGGTCGACCAGTGCAACGAGCAGACAGAAGCCATGTCTACAGGATACATTAATGACGTGGCCATCCTCGCTTGGGGCAAGACCACAGAACAAACGTGCGAAATACTAGGCGCCGCACTTAAGAAAGCACAGCGATGGGCCACCACACACGCCTCAGTCTTCGCGCTGGACAAGTTCCAGCTGACCTACTTCACAAGATCGCGCAAACGCATTAACATCAACGCGTCCATCCAGACAGAGTAGGGAGAGATAAAGCCGTCACCAACGTGCAAATACCTGGGCCTGACCCTTAACACTAAGCTGAAGTGGAGGGAGCATGTAGAGACGATCAGACAAAAGGCAACTCGCACAGTGCACACGCTAAGCAGCCTAGGCAGCTCCACCTAGGGCGTCTGGCTGCAAGACATGCGCAGGCTGTACGAAGCCATCGCGTTGCCACAGATAATGTATGCGTGCTCTATCTGGTCCAACGCCAACCTCAACGACAAGAAGCGCAGCTACACACACAAGACGGTCGACGCCCTGCACAGCATCCAAGCAAGAGCAGCGAGAAGCATATGCGGCGCATACAGAGCAACATTAAGGGTCGCACTTGACGTCGAGACATTCCTTCTTCCTATCAAGCAGCAGATCTAGAAGCACAACGCGGACGTCGTCACTCGACTGTCTTCGTCTAGGACTATCGCACAGACTGCGTGCTACAAGCCACGCGAACTGGTACCAGTTGTCATTAACAAGAACTACAGGGCACACAAAAGCCCGTAGCAGAAAGCCTACGAGGCACTAAGGAGCAAGCAGGTGCGCGACCTCAACAAGCAAGAGCCTATCCCTCTGTTCATCACGCCGCCGTGGCGGCAAGGGCCAGACACCTACACCGACCGCGACGCCGACAAGGCCCGCGAACGCCATGATCACGAATGCGCAGTAAACAAGAGCCTCAGCATATATACAGATGGCAGCGGCATCAAAGGCGAGATTAGCTCTGCAGCGGTGTGCCCGCTAACACAACAAACACGCTCTGTACATATAAGCTTAGACACACTGTTGACAGTATACGCGGCGGAGCTGCAGGGCATTAGTCTAGCACTACAGATCGCGAAGGAATATGCGGACGGGAATGGCGAACGAAAACAGATAGCCATATATACAGACAACCAAGCCGCCATCTAGTCTATAACTAAAGCCGAAGGGCGATCAGGCGCGTACATCCTCGCAGACATCGCGCAACAGGTCCTGGAGCTCCAGGACAAAGGATACTCGGTGACCGTACGATGGATACCCGCCCACGTAGGCATATCCAGAAACGAGGCCGCCGACCAGGCTGCCAAGGAAGCCACTGGATGGAGAGAGAACGGCCGCAGACAGCAGCCAGCAGACCCGCCTCCACAGCTATACCCGCTCAGAACAACGCTTAGACGGTGGTGCAAGACGCAAGCAGAGAGAGCCTGGATTAGCGCGTGGAGAGAAGAAAAGAAAGGCCGCGCGACATACAGGCACACGCCAGTGCCCACTAAGAAGGTGCTGCAGCTCCACGAAAGGCTCAGCAAGAGGGAGAGCGCGCTGCTGGTGCAGCTGCGGACTGAGAAGATCGGTCTCAACGACTTCCTCTTCAATCGACACGTTCTGGACATCACTAGCCCCGGCTGTAGCTGTGGAGAGAGGCGACAGACTGTCGCCCACGTCCTCCTCCGCTGCAGCAAACACAAGGACCTCTGGAATCGCATCTTCGCCAACCTATCTGGACGACACAGCCTCAGGGCCATCCTGAGCACGCCGCAGCTAGCCACCAAAGCCATCGAGTATATGGAACAGACGCAGATCCTTGGGCAAGTGGGGATCAGAGATACGCAGACGACGCCGAGCGCTGGGGGGAGACTGTAGGTACAGCGGACGCGACAGACGAGGCACCGCGCCTCTACGAGCCTAGAATCACAGCATACAGTTAGTAGAACCGTTATCTAGATGGGCCGGCAAGCATATTTAGATAGTGGTTGATGGAAAGCGACAGGCTTCGGGGACAGCTGGTTCTTCTTCGCGAGGGATGAAGTGGGGCGGCGCGGATCAACGTCCGCACCGCGTCCGCTGTCTGCCACAGCCTGTCACTCCGGGCATAGCTGCGCAGTACGCGGCTGAAACTGAGTAGGATGACTAAACTAAACTAAACTAAACTAAACCAGCCCCGGCCGAGGCACCCGCGCAAACACCAAGTATCTACCGCGCAGCTTAGGCAACCCCTGCGTCTTCTATTATCAACTTGACTGATGACGATCCCTCTGCTCTCGCGCCCTCGTAGGTAAAGCGTTGATCTCCTACGGCCACGGCATCTGTCCCTACTGCTACTGCTTTGGCTGCGTCCACTAAGCGTCCTAAGGAAACTAGGCAGCGCGAAGAAGAGTTTATAAAAGAATTTAATAGGAAGTACTAGCTTTGCCTAACCTTATTCTACGTTACGCTCTCTAAAGTTAATGCTAGTAATAACGCAGGTTGAGGGCGAACGGAACACTAGACCGAACGGAACACTTTTGCCAAGACCACACCAAATCCCAACCCATTATGGCCCGCAACACCACACTTTGGCCCTGCACAGGGCAAAACAAGCTGTAATATTACTTAGAGACTGCTTCTACTTCATTCTTGCACGTTCGCGCATTGTGCCCACCCTCTCCGCACCGTCCACAGCGTCGTTGGGATAGTTCACCCCCTTCAGCGCGCACCCGCTCCTTCCGCTTCTTTCCATCACCACGCGCCCCAAACTCTGCTAGAGCTGCCAACCGCTGGCCTTCCTCAACTGTAAGGGACCCTCCCCCTTGGATTCGCTTCCTTTTGCGTGATTTTCGCTCTGTGGCAGCTGCCAGGGCTGCTTGAAGCTCAGCGTTCTCCCGTTGCGCCAAAGCTAGCTTGTGCGATAGGATAGCTCCCCCCTTTGCGTAGTGCTCAAGCGCGCTAAGCACAGAATTTGGTGAGCTGCCCTGTTCCCTCTTGTACTTGTTTTGAATGAGAGTCGATTGCGACTTAAATTCAACAAGGTTCTTTGGGGTTTGCGACTGCCAGGGCTCGTTGTTTGTAGGAAGTGGTGGTGTTGGGGTGCGCAGCTTCACATCTAGGGTCGATATGACCCGTTCTGGGTTGAAGGGGACCAGTCCAGCCCCTTGGAACCCTCCTTGGATGTTGCTGGCGGTAATGGCTTTCTTATAAGCCGCTTTAAAGCATGGCAGAAACTCCTGCTTTGTGACGTGGTTGATCTGGTTGCGCATGAGCTTATTGACCTCATCTCTGTACGCCTTCTTCAGAGGGGCAAAACAACCCACATCAAGTGGCTGTAGGAGGTGCGACGAGTGCGCAGGCATGCATAGGAGTACAATCTTATGATCCTTGCAGTATTGCTGGAATTCTGTGGAGTTGTGGCTCTCGTGACCGTCAATAATTAGCAAACGGTGGGCTCCAGTAGTACGTTCCTTTGTGTGCTCGTCAAAGTGCTTCAACCAGTCAAAACCAAGCTGATTAGTAGTCCAGCCGTTCTCAGAGATGGCAATAGTCCAATCCTGGGGCAGGTTGTCGTCCTTGTACCAGTTGGACTGGTGTTGGCGCGCTTTGAAGATGATGTAGGGCGGAATGGGCCATCCGGTGGCATTGATGCCCTGGATGACTGTTACCCACTCCCGGTTGCCTGGCTGGACCTGCTTTGCTCGTCCTGGCTTCCCTGCATCTGTAACAACCTTCCCGCTGCTTATCTGGCCCATCATGAAGCCTGTCTCGTCGAAGTTGTACGTGTCGTCGTCTAGGATGCCGTACTTGACTTTCATATCAGCTACAAGGTCGAACCAGTCCTGTATAACCCTTGGGTCCTCGCAGAGGGCTCGCCTGTAGTCATACTTGCGATTGAAGACCACTTTGAGCTCCTCCTGTCGCGAAACGAACGTACTGGCCCATTGTGGGCCAACAGGTGCCAGACCGCGCTCTTCTCGCAGATAATTGGCCATATTGGTCACAGCTGCGAGCCGGGGAGACTCTCCTCGCGCGACTAGCTCAAGTATATACGTAACAACAACCTGCTCCTCAGCATTGGTCAGGTTCCGTAAATTGGGCATGATATCAACGCGTGAAGGTCGTCCGGCGCGTCGATGGTGTAGTGTAGTTAAGGGCACGTTGTAGATAGCTGCAGCGCGTCGCAAAGAGAGAGTCGCGTCTTGTTCAAGAGCCCAAAGCGCAAGCTGTATCTGACGCTCCTTTAACGCGTTAGACTGGCGTTGTTGTGGTTGCATTGGGGTGGTGGTAGTGTTTTGGTGTGGTCTTGGCAAAAGTGTTCCGTTCGGTCTAGTGTTCCGTTCGCCCTCAACCTGCGTTAACCTATCTAGTCTTGGGGGATACCCTACCACAGCGTGGCTAATTAGAAGATAAGGAGAAAAGTTTCTCTAGTAGCCGCCTAGTCTATACAACAGTAGGCGTAGTGTAACTTCTAGATAGAAGGGCATAGAATGTTATAGTTAGATAATAACGTACATCACGGGCGAAAGAATCAACGGGCGAGAGAATCACTTTTGCCAAGACCCCACCAAAACACCTACCCTACACCAATGCCTCCACAACAACAACAGTTCAACGCGTCAAATGAGCGTCAGATACAGCTTGCGCTTCAAGCTCTTGAACAAGACGCGACTCTTTCCCAGCGACGCGCTGCAGCAATCTACGGAGTCTCTCAAAGTACTATAAGCAAACGACGCGCCGGACAGCCTTCACGCCATGATACTATGCCCAACTCGCGAAACCTGACTGATACTGAAGAGCGGGTGATTGTTGAGCATATAGTTGACCTGGTTGAGCGAGGATTCCCTCGTCGGCTGCAAGATGTGGCCGATATGGCCAATTCTCTGCGCGCTGAGCGTGGATTGGGCCATGTTGGCTTAAACTGGGCCAGTACGTTCGTTTCGCGTCAGGAAGAGCTTGAAGTGAAGTTTAATCGCAAGTACGACTATAAAAGAGCCCTCTGCGAGGATTCCGGGATAATCCAGGGCTGGTTCGGCCTAGTAGCCAACATCAAAGCCAAGTACGGCATCCAGGACAACGACACGTACAACTTCGACGAGACAGGCTTCATGATGGGCCAGATCAGCACTGGAGCAGTTGTTACAGCTTCAGGATTGCGAGGACGGCCAAAGCAAATCCAGCCAGGCAATAGGGAGTAGGCAACGGTCATCCAGGGCATTAATGCCAAAGGATGGGCTATTCCGCCCTTCATTATCTTCAAAGCGCGCAACCACCTCTCCAACTGGTACAAGGACGAAGATCTACCCCAGGACTGGGTTATTGGCATCTCTGAGAACGGTTGGACTACCAATAATCTTACTTTTGACTGGCTGAAGCACTTTGATGCGCATTTAAAGGGACGTACTGTTGGCACCCACCGCATGCTTATTGTCGATGGCTATGAGAGCCACAACTCCCTCCAATTCCAGCAATACTGCAAGGACAACAAGATTATCCCTGTATGCATGCCTCCGCACTCATCGCACCTCCTGCAGCCCCTTGATGTGGGCTGTTTTGCCCCTCTGAAGAAGGCGTACTCGCGCCAAGTCGAAAACGCCATGCGCAACCGGATCAACCACATCACAAAGCTAGAGTTCCTGCCATGCTTCAAAGCGGCCTACAATACTGCCATTACTGCCAGTAACATCCAGGGAGGGTTCCGAGGGGCCGGCTTGGTCCCGTTTGATCCAGAACGGGTCATATCGACCCTTGATGTGAAGCTGCGCACTCCATCACCGCTACTCCCTACAAACAACGAGCCCTGGCAGTCGCAAACCCTAAGCAATACCCTAGAATTTGAGTCGCAATTAACTCTGATTCGAGACAAGTATAAGAGGGAGTAGGGTAGCTCGCCTACTTCTGTTCTGAGCGCGATTGAGCACTATGCAAAGGGGGGAGCTATCCTGTCGCATAAGCTTGCGCTTGCACAAAAACGAATCCGTGAGCTTGAAGCAGCTGCTGAGGCTACTACACAACGCAAGTCGCATAAAAGAAAGCGGATACAGCAAGAAGGGACCCTTGTAGTTAAGGAGGGCCAGCGGTTGACTGCTCTAAAGGAGTTTGGGGCGCGTAGTGATGGAAAGAAGGTGAAGAAGCGGGTGCGCGCTGAAAGAGGTGAACCCTCCCAACGACGCTGTGGACGGTGCAGAGAGAGTGGTCACAACGCGCAAACGTGCAAGAATGATGTAGAAGAGGTCTCTGAGTAGTATTATAGCTTGTGTTGCCTTGTGCAGCGCCAGTTTGTGGTGTTTTGGGCCATAATAGGATGTGTTTTGGTGGGGTCTTGGCAAAAGTGATTCTCTCGCCCGTTGATTCTTTCGCCCGTGATGTACGTTATTTAATACTTAGCAATATAGGGGAGCTCTTTGCGTGTAGGAAGGGAGAGTAGGTAATAAGCAAAGAGTACGTTATAGATATAAGGATGCTATAGAGGTAGATACGCCTACTATAGCTATAGTAGCTTAAAGAGTAGGCAATAAGGCAGATAGAAAGATTGTTTGTAGCTAAGCAAGGTAGACTAGAGGGATAAGGAAGGATAAGAAGCAGAGAGCGTGCCTATAAAGGGTAGATATATAGAATAATAGGAGTAAATAGAGCAAATAGAGCAAAGGCGGCTATAGAGTACCTAAGTGCTAGTAAAGTATAATCTAGGAAAATATATAAGCAGTGTGTTCCTAATAGGAACAATTAAGCAGAACAAAGCTATAAGGTAGCAGGCACAGGTAGTAGAGCTACTAAAGGATTTGGGTATAGCAATACTAAATCTGCAGCAGGATAGTTAGGATTCTAAGTAGGTATAGCAGGCAAGCAACCTACTGTTTATAGAGTAGGTAATCTAGGAGAAGCAAAGAATACAGGCTGTTAAGGTAATTATACTGTACTTTAAGCTAGGTATAATAAGTCTAATCTACCTAGAAGAGCTTAGCTGCGTTTTATAGTTACAGCTAGAGTAACTTGTAGTATGCTGCCTAGAGGGATTTTGGCAGATTAAAAACATAGAGATAACGTGTCTATACACCAAGGTGTGCTTAGTAGATACGTTTAAAGCAATAGTAGCGGGAGTAAGGAAGTAGTTATAAGTAATAGAAGGTAGGAGATAAGAAACTATAATATAGACACTAGTTAGAGGCCTTTTAGATAGTTTAAACAGAGTAGAAGAATAGAGTTAAAAACTATGCAATATTTACTTCTACAGAGGGGCTGCTAGAGCAAACGTTACAACTATTTGTAAGGATACGTTAGTTTACGTATATTTAAGCGTAGAGATTTTATAGTGTTTAGACGTCTAGCAGATATAGTATAACAGATAATCTTGTTATATTAAATAAGTATGTGTTGTGTTAGTGCAGGTATAGCTACCCTATATGTTGTAGCTGTACTCTATATTGCTAAGTTCCTAGGGGTAGCTACTCTATAAGTAGTTATGCACAGAGTAATTAGTTGTTATTAGGTGTACTACTGCTCCTTACCTGTAATAGGGACTTGTGAGATTTTGTTAACTAGTAAGTTATATTACATTGTCTTAGCGTATAACCTATTATAAAGCCTTTATATAAAAAGTAAGCTAGATATGCTAGCACTATGCACCTTATTACGTGTAAGGTTGGCTTAAGACAGAGTCTATAAGTTGCTATCTAATAGTAGCTAAAGTAATATCTTGGCAGTAGCAACTAACTAATAGAAGCGTGTAGCAATAAGTAGGAAATAAGATAAATAAGCAGGTTGCAAGAGGGGTAGAAACCTTATAGTTAGATTATAAGCAAGACAATTCTAATAGACTATATAAGAGCCTGTAGCTACAGGTCTATTAAGACAACAATTGTATATAAAGCAGGATAGCTTTTCTATATTATAGTAAAGCACGCAACAAGAGCATTAGGAAAGGGTACGCTTAACAACAGACATATAGCAGATATAGAAGGAAGCTATACTTGCAGAGCAGGTATAGTGTATGTTAGACTAGGAAAGATTAAAACAGCCTGCAGGACGTGTTAAAGAAGACAAAGCAAATTAAGCAGAGGGAGAAGCAGGAACTAATATTAATAACTTAGCTAGAGGGCGTTTGCTTTTATATAGAGACTTTAGGTATAAACAAGAAAGATGTTCTAAGGTATCTTGTTGTGCCTATAATAGATACAATCCTAGCGCAGTATCTAAGAAGTAGCTATCTTTCTAATAACTAGCAAAAGGGCTAGTAGGTTTATATAAAGGGAGTAAAGTTAACCTTTATAGTTATGCACAATTATAAAGTAAGAGTGTCTAGCATTACGCATTTAAGGAAGGCTGTCCTAGAATACAGGATTTAAATAAGGCTAAATAACGTACTATTAATGTTTTTACTTAGGTATAAGCAAGAAAGGGGACTGCAGAGAATATATAGCCTCTAGGAGACTAGGTTTCTTAGTAACTATAATAGCCTATATAAGGTAGAAATAAGGCAATTTGCGGGTAATATAGATAGCAAAGTGCATTTTATAAACTAATTGCGTAATAGTAATAGTAGCATCTTTAAGTGTCTAATTGTTAAGGGACTAGGCAGCCTAATTAGAAGTATAGAGTTTTAGACAGGAAGCAAGGATAAACCTAGTTTCTATAAGCAGACTAGAAAGACTGTAAATCTAATAATTACAATACTAAGAGGGGAGACAGCTATAAAGACTACTGTGCACATGTACTTTAAGCTAAACTAAGAAATTAAATTTAAGATAGAGGAGGAGAATGTAGTTATAGGTAACCCTATCCAATATAAGGCGACGAGAGAGGCCCTATCCAATATAAGGCGACGAGAGAGGCCCTTTACGCGGCGAAATTCGCTCAAAACTGCTTAGCGCGGAATTTACACAAGGTAATAAAGGGGCCAACTCGTAAAAAGTTTAGGGGCCGACTCTTCAACAATAGAACACTTAAGTGCTATTCTTCCTGTACAAACTTTGCTCGTGTATGTCTGAAACTTGTCTTTGTTGCGCAGCTTCTCTAATTTCGTAGTTTTGCTAATTAAGTAGGGTTAGGGTTTCTTAGAGTTAACTTAGGGTTACTAGCATGGAGCTAGTGTGGGACAGCCGTCTGTCGGCACCGCAAGAGCGAGTCAACACAACAAGCAGCAGAGCGCAACGCCGCAAACAAGGATTGCACATGTCGCTTAATAATTGCGATAATACTCTTTGCTTTCTAGAAGACTACAGCGTCTTAGTATGCAAGGAGCACCGTACTGCTGTTGTTAATCTTAACACCCATCTCTTGCAGCATCACAACGTGCCGACTGCAACTCGAAAACAGATTGTTGAGCGCTTCAATCACTTCGCTACAGTTATTCTAGATGATATAGAGCTTCCAGAGGAGCCCGCGCAGCTGATTGACGAGCTAGGAGAGCCGCTGGACGCGCTGCAGTGCAAGACATGCCGCTTCGTCACCGTTAACAAGGATACAATGCGCATACATTGCAAAAAAAACCACTAGCAAGCATAGAAAGGAGAGAAAAGCTTACTCTATAACACTGTCAAAGTACAGAGCTTTTTTCGCAGCGGGGGGCTGCAAAAATATTTTATTGTTGAAGTTAGTGCCGCTGGAAATGGGGAAAATCTAGACTAAAATCAGGTTGTTGATTAACAACTCAACGCATGGCACGAGGTGCGAAAACAGCTGGAAGAAGATATGCAAGTTATGGAAAACGCTGCAAAGACCGACAAGACTGGTTGGTTCAAGCGAACGGGGTGGCTAGAGTTCTTTAAAGGCTGGAATCTTGTGTATCTAGCACACTAAGCCTACCCAATACAAGGGCGCGTGGAGGACACCGAATCGCGGCAAGATAGGCTTAGCGTTAGGGTTTGCCCTTATTTAAGCGAAACGGTTTGGTGGTCCCACGCGTTACCCTAACACCACTAAATCGCAACCATTTTGCGCTTGGATTGAGAAACATCTTATACAAACTCGATTTTTACGTACTCTGCGCAGCGACGCTGAAAGTTTTGTTAGTAAGTTTGGCGAAACGTGGTGCTGTTAGGGTAAGTAGGGTTAGGGTT
>JAKIXB010000054.1:0-49674 GCA_021642125.1 Nothophoma quercina | reverse complement strand
AATACTATAGGGGTAATATTAACAGTTAGTATATATTAGCTACTAAGTAATCTATCTGCGTATTAGTAGTTAAAGGAAGAGCTAAAAGAAGCTTAGCTAGATCTTATAACTTAACCTCGCTTAGACGCACTTAAGAAGCTTCCTTATCTAGTAAATGCACCTAGCTATTGCTTTTGCGCTAAAATACTAACCTAAGTCTTAAAGACTATAGTTATTAAGGAAAGTCTATAAGTTATACTAACTACTACCTCTAAAACCTTATAAATTGTTCTAGCAGGAGGAGTAATAATAAGTAGGAGATATATACTAGGTAATATAAGCCTTGCCTTATGTAGAAAACTTGTCTGTACATTCGCTAACAAGGATAAAGACTATTGTTAGCATAAGTGTCCTCTTCCCTATAAAACATCTAGATGTATTCAAAAACCTGACATCGTTTAAGCTAGAGCGCTGGCTTTCTAAAAATGCAAATGAGCTTAAGAAGTACTTTGTCCCATTCTCCAAAGGGCCACGTAGCTGCCTTGGACTCAAGTAAGTTTCAATAACTACTCCTCTTTGGTGTTTCTTAACTGATCTTGGCGAACAGCCTCGCTTGGTGCGAGCTTTATCTTGTGTTTGCGAATGTGTTCAGACGTTTCGATCTTCGCCTTGACGTCACAAAGTGAGTTCGTCGCCTCTTTTGACCCAAGAAGTCCTCTGACGTTGGCAGGGATTCCTTCTCTGACCTTAACTGGATTGATGCGGGTGTTGCTCTGTTTCAAGGTGACCACTTGCGATGCTTCTGTAGACCGGTTGACCACTAAGGTCCTTCCTTATATTCAGGGAACAGAGCTGTTCAAGTCAAAACGGTGAGACTGCAGGGAATGTAGAAGGTGACGCATGCGAAGCCTCTTCCATGCCTCAGTATGTCACGCCGTCAGACTCTAGTAGAAATATGGCTTGTGTGCTATCACACAACGTCTGTTGAATCAATGGCCTTTGGCATAGCAACGACTTGACAATTGCAGATACGATCTTCAGTGTTTGTGAAACCTTTGGGACTTTGGTTCGAAGATGTAGTCAGTCTAGCACGGAGTTCGCCGCCAAGATCAGGCGCACCATTAGCAAATAAAACGTCACCGTAGAGACCACAAGGCAGATTCGACGAAGGAAGACTATTGACGCACCTTTCACAACTCCACAGAATCGGTAGATCTGCGTCTCTTCATAGCAACACGAGTGGGGCGATAAAGGTCGTTCTAATGGGAGTATTGGGTGCGGCGAAGAAGGGTGGATCTCGGTGCCACAAGACTCTGCTGACCAGGCAACAGTCTTTATTTCTTGATTTAAAAGCGCACTTACCGAGATCAGTTGGTACGAAAAGCGACGTTGTAGACCAAAATGTATGGGCGAAACCGCTTGGTAAAGCTTGTCTTTGTGGATGTGCAAACCGATTGGCCGCCATAAGACAGTAACGATTCTGCCTGCAGCGAGGCGTACTTGTAGCAGACATTTTTCTGATGCTTCATTGTGTCTTTAAGGAACTCATCGCATTTGATTCTGTCCTCTTCAGCCTTGTCAATATCAACATCATGGCCTCCAAAACATCCCACGCCGTCAATATCGCTGCTTTCGTCTGCTCGGCCAGTCTTGTCGGTCTTTCCATCGCGGCAGTCTATCTCGCAAGCGATGCATACAATGTGCTCACGAGAACCTTTCCGCCGGGGTTCTATGGGTACAACCTGTCCCACTATATTGGCGATGAAAAGAGCTGGGGTGTCTTCTTATGGTACAATCGGTCGTCAGAGATCAAAACTTACGTCGCTGCGGCCTTTTCCTTGTTTGCCGGTCTCTTCGGCGCCTTCGCATTCGGGCTTTCGTTCAAGGTACGCGAAATGGCCCACATAGCATCGATGAGAGCTGACATTGTCACCTGCAGGGTTCTGCTGCACCATTGCTATCAAGATCCCTCCTTGTGAGCGCAGCTCTCACATGTATCGTTGCCATCGTTTGCGCCGCTTGGTCAGGAGCCGCAGAAGTGAAAATCAAGCACTCCACTTGCTGGAACGACGACAACCGAGCTGTTCCCAACGGTCAATACACCTGCACAATCGAAAACTCAGCGTGCAACGCCCTGCGTTTCACCGACGAAACTGGGTCTGGCGATGCCGAGAGCAAGATCAACCATTCGTGTCTCGGCTTTCGTCACGCACGTTTTTTGGTAATCCCCCTTGCAGTCATCTCGCTCTTGCTCACCGGTCTCTACGCAACTCAAATCTGGCTGGCGAAGAACAAGGGCGCTGGGGATGACCGTGCAGAAGCAAGAGTTAGGACGCTGCAGGAAGAGGACTAGAAGTTGCTCCGGAGCAAAGCACAGAGAGCGGTGGAACTATCGCGCTGAAAAATGCAATTGAGGGGCGCAATCATGAACCAGGCACTGCCTGCAGGATGTCGAACAAAGCTGCTTTATACCATGGCAGAGATCAGCTGGGAGGATTATATAGGTACAATGTTAGTATAGACAGGTCGATCGTTCAGGTGTAAGATGTGTGTTTGTCGAAGACATGATTGAAATGCGTAATCGAGCGTCATCTGTAACCAAGATATGTTGGTTATATGATCGTGTACTGCTATATTCCGTATGTCTCGGTATCTTTACATGTGATGCTATCAGGGCACTTAGGAAGGCCTTTATTGTATGCGGCCCAGATATTCTGATCGCTAGCGTCACGCAGAAAGACGATCAAAGAAGCCATCCAAGCTATGCACACAAGTGAGCCTGTAGCGATGTATTAGCCTCCCATATCCTGGATGTTAGGGTCGAACTTACTGGAAGTTGGTCATTGGCGTCGTAGAAACAGTCTTCTCTGCAGTCTATCCACATGGATCTGCTCACATCTGACAGGTGAACATGCATCGAGTAGAGGCCGCTCCTCAACGATGATCCCTGGTGGACAATCACTGCGCGCACGAGATACCTAGCCTCGTTAAAGTAGAAATAGCCTGGTGAGACGACAACCGCATGTTCAACCTTGGCGCTTGCATAGGCGAAGCGCTTGAGCTTGAGCATGAGGTGTCAGGGCCATGGCAAGTGCTCTCATGTATCCCTGAAAGGTAATGCTGGCGTTGAGATTCTAAAGAGAAGAGGAGAGATTCAGCATGAACCCGCAGCTTGTCTGCGTCTAGTGAGAGCCCCTGGAGGAGAATGTACTTCTTTTTGTGTATTTTAGGCAACTTTTCCACGATTTGGGAGTCCTCTTTATGCTGACTTCTGTCAGCGTCTCCAGGATCTAGACATAGACGGAAAACAAGGCCACCTATCAGGGGATCAATCTGAAAGAAATGCTTCAAGTGATGATGAGCTTGGCCCCGTCTCCTATCGCCTCCCAGAACTCTTTTGCGTTATCCGCACCCATCATTGTTTCCATCCATTCTCCATCCATCCAGCCTTGGACGAAGCATGTCCCAAAAAGTCCATACGTCCCATCTTCTCTCTCACGCAATAGAAGGGGCACAGAACAACCCGCCACGATGGCGAGTTGCCAGCCTGCTGTGTTCCAGCCGCTTATGTTCTTCTCATTTTCCTCGGCAATATACGCAGGCGCAAGGCCCATATACCCATTGTCCGTTACAAATGGTCTACGGCCCCGCAATACTGTATTGACCACATACCAGGCTTCAGTACGATCGTAAGAGTTTGCGTATTTTGAGACATGACGCGAAGCTTCTGGGAGACAGACGTAGCGCTCATTACGTATGCAATCGTCCGGGTCGTACCCGCTGTCGGCAACCGCAGGCCATGCTTCGATGCTGTCACCGTGGAACATCGCGCACGCTGCACGCTCCGGGTCATCATACGTGTGGATGCCGTGCCAGTCGTGTGTCTTGAACCTATCCTCCCAATAGTGGAATCTCCAGGTTGACTTCATCGCGGTGCCCGCAGGTATGTCCGGAGCATCGCCAAACATGAATTTGATCTGATCGATGATCAGGCCAGTACAGTGAAGGGCGTTGCGTTCGAAAGAGAAAGGTGTACTGCCGGCAGCTTCAGCGATCCCGTCTGCAGAATACAATTTGCCACTCTGGTCACCGATTACAGACATGTAGCGCGTTGGCAGATAGTCTTTCCGGATCAGAGAACCTGCAATCGCTGGGACATCCCAATTTGGACACCAAGACGGAGCACTCTCGTAAAATGCAGAGCTCTCCTTGGTGACTTCCACGGCACCAAGAATGTCCAGCGATCCGTGCTGGAATGCCCAAGCCCGGGTGAAGACTGTGTATACCTGTTCGTAGGATCTGCTGTACTCGGGCTTGAAATCCAGACCAGTCTTGTCTCGAGCCAGATTCCACAGTGCGTAGATACGGTCTCTTGGGTCGGTACTTTCGAAGTCCCTAGCAAGTACAAGTGCATCCAAGAAGCCAGGCGAAGTCTCCCCGAACTTGTTCCACAAGCCCCCAAGAAAACTGCCTCCAGCGAAGCCATTACTCATCAGGTAGCGAAAGTAGTATATCTTGCGCGCGTAAGCTAGAAATCTTGTGTCGAGCAACCCTATCGTGCTATCCGCATCCTGAATATGTGCAGCAAGGGATGGATCACGCGTCAACATGTCGTGCAAGTTGTATACTGCCTTGTCTAGCGTATCAAAACTGACAGCCTTTCTGCAACCACCAACAATCACCGTAGCATTGGATGCCCACGCAACCTCCTATCTCTCGGTCAGCCTCGAACTGTCAATTTGGTTTAGGAACTCACTTGCAAGATCCAAGATCTTCGGAAGTACTGTCGAGTCAAAAATTTGTACAAAGCCGCGCACGATCGTGCCAATTTCGCTGGCTTGATGGTATTTTCACCATACCAAATGCCCCCCTTGTCTGCAGAACCCCAATTGCCAAAGTGAAATTCACCAGCGTCATTAATCCGGACGAAAGGGTGTTTAGTGAGCTCGTCCATAAAGTCTAAAGCTTCTTCTGTGTCATCCGTTTTGGGTCCGACATAACTATAGACAGACATTGCATTGTCGTAGATCTGGCCCATGCGACGGACCTGCTTGCCACGCTCGGCCAGGTCTTCCTGATTGATGGAGAGCGCATCGATCCAAAGTGGCACGATGGTCTCTTTCATTCGAAGCGCACGAATTGCATCCGCAAGATTACGGCGAATCGATTTCATCTGCCCGTTGAGTACGACGTACTCCGGCGAAAGATCTGTGCCCCACCGATCTTGTAGCCATCAAATCAATACGTGATGTTCCCGGGCAGAGAAGCACAACTTACAAGACAAAGCGATAAAGTTGATTTCACACTTGATCGGACAGTGAGCCACGTGCATCACTAACGATGTAGTAGGGTCTTCACTCGGCATGACGCAGATGACTCGAATCTCATCCGTGACCATATCCAGCGGCATGTACTGGTACTGCACGCTCGGTGTGTCATTGTCCGCCCGCGTACCCAGGCGAATGGGGCAGACTTGGGGCAACACAATTTCGTCTCGATCTGAGTACCATTCTTTCGTCCATTGCGCGTAACGGGAGTCGGTGACCTTCTCAAAGTAGCCATTTTCGATCAAACGGCTGTTGACCTTGTGCATGTCGAAGACTTTGTAGGCAGCTGCGTACATCTTGTCGCTGAATTCCCGCGTCCAATATGTCCTCTGTTCATGAGGATTGAACTCCACTACGCATGCATAGCGCACCCATAACCGTGTGGGTTTCTTGATCCTAGTCCGCAAATACCGAAGAAACCGCTCCAGCGCCACCGATATTACCAAAGCTTTGCCATCAACTTCGATTGCTTCTTGGACTTTACGATAACCTCTTGCGTTCTTGATTGCAATGAATGGGGGAAGCTCGGCCAACGGGTAAATCTCGAGATTGCATCGGACATGCCCAAGAGCTTCATTGGTGGGATGCAGCGTGAGTAGTCGAACTTCAGGCGACTCGACATTGAGCGGCGTGTACTCGATCTGAGGCACAACAAACGTAGATTCTTCATCGCCTTGAACGTACAAGCTGTTGTTGAGGTCGCGCAGCCTCTGATCCGTTTTGCAGCTTTCGGTCAGTGCCACATCTTCTGTGTCGAGTTCGGTATGAGGTTCCATCTTGACATAAACCATGTCCGCTGCCAGAGTGTCTGTTTGCGCTCCAAAGGTTCCCGTATCTTGCTAAGTCAACTTTCTGTCCTCTTGGGTTATCAGGTCTATATTTGAACGGAACGTGGCGGTGCGGATAGTCTCAATGGTGGCTGCCTGGCATTGGCAGGGCGGCTGTGGGGACCAAATGTTGGCATGCCGCAGGGGGCCTGATGAGCTTCTCACACAGCCGCTATACCACGTGATAGCGGGGTAATGGTTGGGTCGAAGATGGCTGAGATTGGCGGCTGAATCGTTACAATTTACGTCGAATCTACAGGGAACACAGCGACTTCATCACTGCTAGCATCTTGGTGCTTGACCCAAGCACCTCTCCAACGGGAATCACGGCACAACACCGTCGAATGCAGCAAAACCGTCTCCATACTCGTTGAGACACGAGCGGCGTACACTTTCGTGGAAAGGAACCCATCCACTCGCACCAAATCTTTGCAGCAATTCGGTAGATCTCTGTGTTGAAACCAGCGTGCTGGGCAGCTCCAATCCCGTTCGATCGCTTGGCCACTCTCGCTCCGGTGCGAGCTTCCTGAAGACCTCTAGAAAGCTATTATAGTTGAATTGGTGCGCAAAGCCGAAAAGGCGCTCATTATTCACATCCTCGAATATCAGAGCCGCCAGATGCAGCTTCGCAATATCTTCAACGTCCACCTGCCATTGTGGGCTATCGTCCCTCAGCTTTGACACAAACTCTTCCTCAGAGGGATGATCGAACACATCACGCACCCATCGCGCTGTGCTGCCCGCTCCTGGGATGCTGAGGGGCTGCAAGACAAGTCCAGAAGTGTAGTTTGGTAACACGGTGTTGAAGATAAAGTCTGGTCTCTCTTCCTCCTTGAAGGCCCACGCTGCACGTTCGCACGCAACCTTCGAAGCAGCATATACGGCATATGCTCTGTCAGACTCGTATGGGGGAGGTGCCCAGGCCTCGTCTAGAATGCCATCATTCCACGAGGAGGAGTCCACATGCCTCACTTGACCAACCAGGGGCTTTGTCGCGGCGTTGCTGCTTGAAGTGTATACAAACCGCTTGATGGAAGATGTTGACTTGGCTTCCTCGAGAATAGCTCTGATGCCGTTCGCGCACCCTGTGATGACTACATTGGGGTTTGGACTGAAGCTCAGATCAGATGCAACGTGGGCCACTCCTTCACAACCAGCCAGATGCCCTCTGAATGCTCCGGGTATCTTCATGTCTGCAATCACTACTGTCTCGAAGATGTCGACCGCATTTGAATGGCGTTTCTCGTAAATGTCGTGCATCATCCTTGCCTCTTCCGGGCTACGCACGGCGCCACGAACTTTGTAGCCAGCTCGAAGCAGATAATCTGCGACATGTGAACCAACAAGGCCGCTGACGCCTGTGACAAAAACGAGGCTCCCTCTGGTTATGATGGTCATGATGCACACTGCGCGTTGCTTGTTGAGTATGAAGAAGTCGCGATGTTGTTTGGCTTGAGAATAGGCGCCTGCCCCGCCACGAGCGACGCGGACCGTTCCTGAACCGTAAGACACGTTCCACCAATCAACACTCAGCTCGTGTTCAACCTCGGGAAATCGTGTTTGTTCGCGAAGGCTCTTACTTCATGTCTATCGAGTCTAATGTGCTTCTATCATCAGATCCCATCCATAAACCTCACGCCTTATTTGCAAAGTGCTTTGGAGATTGCAACGTAACCCCTGATGCCATCAGCTAAGGCAGCCACAGCCGAGGCCGAATTCCCACTTCTTATCAACCACAACATAGACAACGCTAAACGGCCATTAGCAGAATTGAAGCGTACGTAAGAAAGCAACACTCGATGAGGTGCTATCGACGACGGGTTCTTCGAGACGATAGCGGGACCATGCGGCTCGGCGTCTCCTACAGCTGAGGTCGAAGCTGCACGGCCACAGACGCGGGGGCACCTTGCTGATCAGCCTTGTCATCAATGAGTTTTCAACAATAACGAATCTGGTTTATCCTCCCCTCGACCCACTTAGCAGAGCCTCGAAGATGTGGTCGAGTCTGGATGTGCCCGTCCCGCATGACAAATTGCCGAAGATCGCAGCGCTACTGCAGGTTCAGAGCTAAAAACCGGGGTTCATAATTTCCACTTTCAATCATACTGGACAAACTGGGATAACAGCAAGTTTACCCCGTCATTGTCCACCAAGTGACTGTCGCTAGTCTGCTGCCACGTTTTTCGGAACGAACAATTTGACCAAGGATGTACACTTCGAGGGACCACGTACATCATCTGATACTCTGAACATACATGGGTGCCCGATCATAGTATAAGTAAACATAAAAATTAAGCATGTTTGTTCAAGCTCTTGTTCAGCTCAAAAGTGTCAGCCACAAAGTCTTGACATGGCAAAGCGTCAGCGATGGGTCGTGAGCCCACTGACGCGGCACAGGGGTAAGCAGTGATCTGGACCACGATTTTGGTGATCTCCCCACAGCACATGGGTTCGCAAGGCTGCCAGTAACTGTAACCAGCCTAGTCCACCTCCAAGGCCAACCCGTTAAGAACAAAGTCCTGACTCTCCGCAGAGCATGATCCTATTTGGTACCATTGTTTGTCGGGTGTACCGAGATGAATGATAATTACCTCCGGAGGACACCATCTCGAACCGTTTCGATGAGCGGAACATAAGTATCGAAGCTACCTCTTGACGGTGCAAGGCATCCAGTCCAAAAGTCATTCGTTCTACTCATCAACACTCATTCACGATGAAGATTACATTTGCGCTCATTTCTTCCTTGCTTGCACTGCAACCCACC
This sequence comes from Nothophoma quercina, assembly GCA_021642125.1. NCBI lineage: Eukaryota > Fungi > Ascomycota > Dothideomycetes > Pleosporales > Didymellaceae > Nothophoma > Nothophoma quercina. The sequence goes on along the minus strand of JAKIXB010000054.1, from coordinate 40,777 downwards.
GCTGCTCTGCAGTTCGGCAAGGCAGTATGTCAAACCTCAATGGCATCTACAAGGGTCCCAAACATCAAGACTACATACGCCACCAAGACGTGAGACATTACCAATAAAGCACAGATTCAGTACTGACTGCCTCTCAGAGTCACTGTCAACGTTCCTTTGCAAGTCACTAGCCGCGTGACAGTCACGAGCACTCCTTCGATAACGGCTACAGTTTCCACCACAAGAACTGAAACTGTGACAGCTAGCCAGGATACCGACATAACCACGACCACGCTCTTTCAGACGTCGACCAGTACCTTCGATGTCACGACTACCGTCTCCTCGACCTCTACCGTTACATCCACCAGCACCAGCACAGCCACAGTAACCTACAGCACAAGCGCGAATTTCCTTCCTCTGGCCAGCTCGGCTGCGTACATCGCTGCTGCAGGCGGTGCGTCTCGCCGCGATGTTCCTCTGGCATTCACACCCAACCGCCCTGTCGTGGCACGTGGTGCTCCCCTCTGCTCGGTCGGTGCCAACACCAAGAACCCTCAGAACCCGCCCAAGATGTACCCAGGCAGCGTCAGCTGCGTTGTCCAAAAGCAAATCATCAACGTTATCAAATCCACTGTCACCAGGACTAAGACCGTTGCTGCACGCACATCTACCATCTCGAGCACAACGACTCTGGTGTCCACCAGCACGGTTCTGCAAACTCCTGCCAGCAGCACAGTGACTGAGACCGTTTCCACTAGCGCAGTCGCCACCAACACCGTTTCCGTAACTACGACTGCCACTGAGACCTTTTCCACCACCGTTGCCGCCGCCACTCCAGCAGCCTACTTTCCCCAGTGCCAGGACAATAACATCAAGTCGCGCGCTGGCGCGAAGTCATTTGTCTCATTTTACGCCTTCTCCAGCATTCAGACCGTTACAGGCGTGTCCTCTGCCGAGCTGTGCTGCCAGAATTGCGCGCTCAACTCGGCCTGCTCTTCTTTCGCTTGGTTCCCAAGCGGCGCCTGCTACCTCATCACCTCCGGTGCTGATTGTAGCGCCAACCCTCCGCCGGTTGTTGTCAGCTCGCAGGCCATCAACAACGGAGCTAACGGGTATGTTGTTGGAAACGGCAACTGTGGCCAGGTTCGTGTCACTGGAACGTTGTAATGGAAGAGTTCGAGTTTTCGGAAAGGAACGTCATATAATGTATAATAAAACACTCTGAATGGTGTGTATGTTCTGTAAAGCTCAATGGGAAGACTGTGCAACGCCTTCCGCGTTACAGCCTGCTAACATCCCAAGGTCGAACTGACTACCATAGCATTCGAACTGGTTCAAGCAGTCTACTATCAGAACCTCCAAGACCAATTGTCATGTGTCAGAGGCTCCATCACATGATGCGCGGCCTCAGCCTTTGCATGCTCATGATCGATGACTGTTCTTTTTGCTTCACTGCGCACCTTCAGTATCACAGGCATGTGCTCTCCCGGATTCCCCGGCATCTCACCAGGGTAATCCTTCGAATCTAGCGGTAACTTCGCATGCGGTGCCGGCACGATCTGAAACGCCCATACTAGCCTCATTATCGCAATAGCCAGTGAGCGTTCTGCAACATGGTAGCCGGGACATATGCGCCGCCCGGAACCGAAAGCAAAGTGATCGCGATCCTTAACATCAGCAGAATTCTTACTTTGCTCGCTTGTTGTCTGATCACTCTCGTAGCGCTCAGGCCAGAAACGCTCCGGATCTGCATGACGGTTGGGATCATGTCCAATTGCCCAGGCGTTGAGGTGGATACGAGATCCTACGGGAAGTCGGACACCGTTATGTGTCAGCTCGCGGGTGGTGATGTGTGGGTGACCAAGCGCTACAGGTGGGCGCCATCGCCAGAGCTCTTTCATCAAGCAACGGACGTAAGGGATCGAGTCAAGGTCCTTGTAGACAGGCAGGCGATCTGCAATTCCAACAACGGCTTCGATCTCTCTGAGGGCCTTCTCTTGAACATCTGGGAAACGCATCATGGCTTCGAGGAATGACCACGATGACATTTTCGAGGTGTCTGCGGCGCCAATGATGAGCATGAATGCTAGATAGGCGGCTTCAGAGCGATCTTCAAAGCCCATGCCCTTCTCATCTTGCAGCACCCGAGCAAGGAAGGAGTCGTTGACTGCGTCTACTTCAATGGCCCTCTCGACACGACGCATGCGTGCGTCACACCAGTTCTTGTTGTCCTGAAATAGCGCCCTTGCTTTTCTTTCCCAAGGTTTCAAGGCAAGTGGTAATCGATTAAGGACTGGCAGTATATCGACCAAGTGAGATCCAGGCAGTGTACCGAGGATCTGCTCCAAGCCACTGCGAAAAATGTACTCAATTGCCGGGTCCTTCTCATCTGGGATGTCCATACCAAAAGTCTGGCTTGCGAATGCACTGTATGTGTATCGTCCAATCTCGTTGAAGAGTCCCACGCTACTCTCGGCCAGTTGACTATCATTGGCTACTTGCTTCACGAACTTTGCTGTTTCGAAGTGGAGATACTCAAGCCCAGCATCTGCGCGAGGCACGCTGGTCATCCCCTGCAATATTACCTTTCGCTGTTGCTTCCATCGAGGATGACTTGCATTAAGCAACAGAACGTTCTTCTGGTCACAGATCTGCTCGTTGCTCACGATCCAGCGTGGGCGCTCAGAAGAAGCGGCAGATGCCTTGTCAAAAATCGCTTTGACCGCCTCGTCGCTGTTGATGAAGTACTGTGTGAAGGGTCCGACTTGAACGCGAACGATCTCGCCGAAGTCGCGGGCATATTGCTCGAACAAGAGATGCTGTGAGCCAGTCTTTGTAGACCCAATGACATCCAGAGCGTTACCAAGTAGTGGAAGGCCTGGTGGCTGTGGTGGTAAAGGAAGCTTGCCTCTGCTCTCTAGCGATCGTTGTAATTTGAGGAGAATGTAGACGATAGGAATGCTAAGAAAAGCAACGAGTGGTATCGACAAGGCAGCCATAGTGTCGTTTTAGTGGTGTGCACAATCTGCGCATGTTGGGTGGATTGAGTTTATGTAGAGTCTGATAGTACGAAAGTGATTCATTCGGTTGTACGATCCACTCGAGACCCCGCAAAGCCACCCCAGCTCAATGGTCAAGGAAAGTCAGGGTGTGGTTGGATTCGGAGGGGGTCCGGTTGGCAGCTACTTCGTGAACAGCCAGTGGAATAAGACGTCCGTGGTCCAAGGGATCCGTGTCATGCGTAAAGACACAAGAGGCATACCAAAGATTCATCTCGGACCCAGAAGCAGTGTTGATCTTTGTGTGTGATGTGATGACGGTACTTGTGACCCCCACTTCCCGAAGGCTGCCGGGCTTGCGCGTTGCTCGGATCCCGCGTCCTGAACACCAAGCACCAACGAAGTGGAATGCAGATCTTCGTACAACGCTGGTCGGTCATCATACAAGCCATTATAACACCCCTGTGGAAATCATGCGGCTCGTGCTAGAACAGCTTCCGGAAACCGTAAGAGCGCGAACCCAGGCACCCATCAAAAACAGCCAGCGCGTCGCCGAGCCCCACAGTTGGAGGACCATACGCTAAAGGATGAACGAACTTTGTCTTCAAGCTGGTCGACAATACATATCAGCTAAACTCTTCCCTCAACCTCAGACTGTTGGGTTTTTGAACGCTATTGAGCTTGTTCATTTGCAGGGTGAAGGGAGCAAACCTGGAGTCTGAACAATGACGTCAACCGCAAACTCGCAAATCGACGCTCAAAAAACCGCGAACATTTTCCAGCGGTAAACGGGACTAAGCTTGAGGTTCGTGACCTATGAGCTCACTGACTTGACCTCAACAATAGCCGTCTGGTGGAACCCGCGCTGGATGGTGCAGTTGAAGATCGAAAGCCTCAGCAAGCTAGTGGCAATGTGGGTTGATCTCGTCAGAAATGCCATCTTCAGTGGGGATACCCTGACCGCGACGAAGTTGGTGTTTTGGACAGAAGAGATGCGGCGCGTTTGCGGTTGCCTTGTGGTGGCCTAAGGCTGTGACCATAAAGGACTAGTCTCGGTAAATGACGTAAATGACCCCTTTGATCAGGCGGCAGCAGTGTTGGCGTTTTCTCACAACACAGTGATGTTCATTGCGCGCGACAACTATAAGTGGTATGCACCTGCGCAGATTCCGGTTTTCAAAATAGCCAGGGACCTTAAGTATCGCACTCGACGAACAATGTCATCTCCTACATCGATTTCACCTGCTCAGAAAACACCTCAACCAGCATCACCCAAGCCCGTGTACCCCGGGCTCGGCCTACCTCTTCGTCATGACAAACAAGATGACTATAACTTCTTCCCAATTGGGGCACATGGTGGTTGCTATGGCGCCGACACTGAGCCACTGAATATTCGCGAGGTGGCAATGATGGGTGTCATGGAATCCTTGTCCGACAAAATGGACTGGCACCTCAAAGTGAACAATGACACCATTGTCTCAAAGTGGCGTACCGAAGCTCTTGCTGTCCCAAACGATCACTGGTTCAATTTAGCAACGAGCGCCAAAACTGTCCACTACCAGGCCGACGGGCATGTGCATCTTCACAGTGACAGCGTAGATGTTATGATTCCCGAAAACATCATGTCAGAAACGGCTTTTAAGTTTGTATGTCACAATTCGAGCCTTTGGTCATGCTGCTGACAGCACTCAGTGCATACAAGAGCTGCGTAGCAAAGCCAAGTATTTCGAGAAGTCTGGTATCGTCCCAACACTGGATGCCACTGCGACAGTTGCCAAGTCCGACAGGCTCGTGTCTGATGACCTGCACAAGGCGCTGCTGAAAGCTTTCCAGACACTGAAGACGGATCAGGCTGACTCACCTGACTGGCACCCAAATTCCAATGACAGAGTTCAAGACCTAGTACATCCGTCCATGTATCCTTTGGTATATCGACGCACCAGAGTCTTCCAAGACGAAGTAGTTGGAGTCGAAGATGCCATTTTCAAGTGGTCAGGAAGAGGCGACACCATCTCCGGAGAGGACGAATGGAAACCAGAAGGATCTGAACGGTGGAGATATGGCGTCGGCGGCTCGATACCGCCCGATTTCTGGTCTGTGAAGTATCAGTGGCTGCCTGCAAACGTCGCGTTCCGGGACGATGGCTCTGTCAAGCTGACAAGCTACATCAACAACCTACACCCAAACAAGCATCCGGAGATCTATCGGACGATTGAAAAGCTCATCGAGACTTCCCTGCCTATGTGGGACCAGTGCCTCACTTTAGCCACAGGTTACGAGAGACGACAGGGCCCTGGCCGAAACGCAGGTAGATTTGGCGAGCCCGCCAACGCAGAGTAAGTCAATCTGAGCCTGACAACGTCCACTTAAATGTGCTGAATGCTCCACAGTGACGAAAACCCTTCCAATTGGGATCCCTCGGACATGATGGAGTGTCTCAATGTGGAAGTCGATGAGAAGAAACTTGAGGATGAGGGATGGAAAGATGAGTACCTGGAAGAAGACGACAGTGGCCAAGAGATGCTCGCCGAGTACAAGTGGAAAGTCTTGCGCAAGCCCGTCCTGGAAGAGCCTGTGTTTAAGGATGTGAAGTACGAACCGAAACCAGGTGAATGCCTGTTCGACAAGTTCCGCGAGTCTGGACTCCAAATCATCGTCAAAATGGCATCTATCGAACTCACTCCCGAGAAGCCATACTTCCCGCAAGGAGGCTGGCATGTTGAGGTAAGTTTTATTCGATGCGACTGTGTCGATAGGACAAACAAGCTCAAGAGAGTAGGGCCAAATGAACGAATCGATAGCTGCTACGGCCCTCTACTATGTCGATAGTGAGAACACAACAACTAGCAGTCTTTCTTTCCGGATGCAGACATCCGCATACCTTCAAGACGACAGCGGCTTCAGTGTCGGGCAGGATAGTTACCACTGGTTGGAGTCATGTTACGGCACTCATCTGGGTGGCGGTAATAGTCCGTGCTTGCAGAACTATGGCACCGTAGAGACAAAGGAGAGGCGCCTCCTCGCCTTCCCCAACGTTTTGTAAGCTTCCGTGCCCCGTTCCCAAGATTGTTTTTGACACCTGCTCCAGTCAACATCGCGTTTCTTCATTTGAGTTGGCCGATCCCACAAAGCCCGGTCATCGCCGGTTCATCGCTCTATGGCTCGTTGACCCGCATAAGCGCATTATCTCGACGGCAAATGTCCCCCCGCAGCAAATGTCTTGGTTTGCTGAGTCTCTGGCAGCCTCCACAGAGTCTAAAGCAGAAGCAACGACAGACTTACCACCTGAGCTCATCGACCTACTCAAAGCAAAAGGAGCTGACTTGCCACCCTCCGCGGTCGAAGCCAAGCTACCAGAAGAGCTGATGGAGATGGTTCGAGCTGGTCTCCCAAGGGACATGCTGCCCATGAGCTTGGAAGAGGCGAAGAAGCACCGTCTTGCGTTGATGAAAGAGAGAAGCGCACATGTGGAGCGGTCAGAAGCCGCATGGCAACAACACTCATACAGCTTCTGTGAGCACTGAATGTCTCATAAGAAAGTGTCAGGTCGGGATTGGGGATGCGTATTTGGAACTGTGCATCTTAGGCTAAGTGTGTGGAACGTCACTTCTCCGATTCATCCCGCCCACCATTGCATTTGCCTTTAACCTGAAGGCCCTGAGATTTCCGGTCGTACCTCCCGACCTTGCCCTTACTCCATCGATGCTTCTCGTTCCTGCGTCGGAACCCGCGCCGCCACTCATCAACGACCTTGAAACTAGCTTCTGGGATGAGAATGAATGCATCGAACGCACACGATCGCGATCTACGAGATCAGATGTTCGATCAACGGGTGAAGTGATGGACTTGTTACGCGTGTTCATCTTTGTCATCAGAGCTGACATAGCAGCAGCAGGGGAGACGTGAGCTGGTGTGCCTGGATTTGAGCGTGCTGAATCGAAGGTAGCGGTGTTGGGACGCTGGGATAATTGAGACATATCATTCAGGGTTCTTGACCGCTGGCGGCTGACAGAGCTTCGAGTTGATGAAGATGCTGATGGCGAACGACTTGCAGAGCGACTTGAAGGAGGTGAAGGCAAAGTACCAGCATTCTGCGGCACGGCTCCGTATACTTGCATCAGCTGTTGAAGGTCGATAGTCTGGGGTAGCTTGCTGAGGCGTCGGATTGCTTTCTTGTTGGTGTTCATGAATGCTGACATGGCCTTAAGCGCGTTGCTCTGCGTATGCTGTTCATACACGGGTGCACCACTGGACGTGTTTATGGCTCTAGTGGCGTGCTGCTCGTTGAGGCTCGTATGGCGTGGTGCCGCAAGTGAAGCATGGTTCAAGTTCATCTCGATCTGTGAGATGACTTGGTCGAAATCAACGCCATCGACGCGATATAATGGTGTAGAGTGAATTGTCGCCTCACGAGTCAAGACGAAGAAAGAGCCGTCCCATATCTTACGCTTCAGAATATTCCAGCGAGCGCGTGCCGGGTTTCTCTCCATCTCTGGCTGGAACACCGAGTAACGAGCAAGCTTAGCGTAGAAGCCTTCCAAACGGTTAGCCATCCTCTCGAGGACCTGCATGAGCAATGTCGAGAGTGCAGTGACACGTTCAGCGTCAGATGCAGCGTCAAGTTCCAAGATACTATCGAACGCGTCCATGCCAGTACACGCTTCTTCTCTGACAGCTTCGAGAAACTCCATGTCGTACCGAACCGAGCGTTGCGCGTATGCGATAATGCCTTTCTCATGGTGACGAGCAGATTCACTATTGCAGGTGAATTGTCCAATTTGCGAGATTTCATTGCAGGCAGTCACTGCATCTGCAGAGCTCTTAGCTCGAGCGATGATGCCGAGAACGTCCGACAACTTGGTGCTTGCTGATGACTTATTGGCCAATGTGAATGAGATCTTGAGGTAAAGCTCCTGCAGCTTCGCACCAAAGAGCGCTAAGAAACCACCTTGCAGTAATCGGGACTGGTAGTGGTAGAACCTGCGTACTCCACCCATGTTGAAGAGATCACCTTGAAACCATACGGATGAGGATTCCATGATCATACCGACCTCGAAGTGTGATGCGACGACCTGTTCAGTAGCGACACGGAGATAGGCCTTCCAGAGATCGTAGAGCATGCTCAAGTCTTCCAAGTGGTACGCGGGCTTTGGCGTCAGTTCACCGATGTAGTACTTAGTCAGCAGCGACGAAACCTCTGGATTGTTAGTGTGCGCTAACAGGTCGAAGGATTTCGTGCAGTCTACACCGCCGTTCGACTTGATGATGTTGGTGCCACCGGGGTGCATCGCGCAGAAGTCAGTGCTGTGTAAGCCGTCAGTAGTGGATAACGCCTGGAGACTTGTTAGAGGCTTACACATCATATACTTTGTCATGCACACCGATCCAGACTCGCGAGCCTTCAGTATGGCCAGTATGTACAGCGAGCTGCGACAATGGTATCGTAGGTTGATTGCAAGGCAACGGCTTGGGTGTCATGAACACATCGAGCATGATGCGTCGCTCTGCAAATGCGGTGTTCAGGATGGTCTCGGCTGTTTCCATAGTGGGTGATCGATGGTTGTAGAGAGCCTTGCGTATGCCAGACATGACCGAGTCGAAGACACCCACACTACCACATACATAGAGATAGCCTCCGATACCACCTTGCTTCTACAACCCAGGCCGTTAGTCACATGTTCGTGTATGATGGAGTTGTGTTACCTTTGACATGACGAGATCGCAGATGCTTTGTCCTTGCTCGACGATCAGACCATCAATGTAGCGAGGGGAGATCTCCTTCTCCACGAGCTGCCTTGACGTTGCATCGTAGACAAGGCCATTCGGGTCGCGTGAAAATGCAGTATGCACCTCCAACAATCCTTCATTGACGTACTGGCGCAGCTCATCCTCATAGCAAAACTTCTGCCTAGATTGAACGCCTAGGTACAGCACGGTCCTGCCCCATGTTTGCCCGCAACGTGCCTGCCAGAAGCTACGCATGGGGGCAATGCCGCTGCCGCCAGCGAACATGACGACGGGGGATGTGTCGTCGTGAGGCAGCTGGAATGAGAAAGGCCTTGAGACTCCGACAAGGAGCTCTTCGTCGTCAAGTACATCCATCTCATCTGCAACAGGCGGGTTCAGAAAGCCGCTACTGACGCCATGACGCACAATCTTGCTGGCGCCTGCAAAGGTAGGGCATAAATCGTAGTCTGAACGAGATATGGTCAGGTCAACCGTACTGGGAAGGAGCTCATCAGAGAAGTTCGAGATACTGTAAGTCCTAGGGACCTCAACGGAAACGAGGTCGGTAAGCCATAACAGATCACCAGACAGGTCAAAGGCTTGGTCCCACACCCGCGATGGCGTGTCGTTCACGGCTGCTTGAAGCAGATCACCGAGTGAGGCTCGTACAGGCCACTCGTTCGTGGCGAGGACTTGTAAAACCGCGCGTGACGATGCTCGCAATTGCGTGTGCAGCTTGGTAGCGATCTCTTTTGTGATTGGAGCGAGATGGCCCTTGCGTAGAACGTCCACCACTGTCAACTGAGGTCGGCCTGAATGAGAAATCGCCCCAATATGATCCGCGTACCGTGTCCAGGTACGATCGAGCGTCACAAGATCCTCGAGCATAGCGTCCAGGCCCAGCGCAGCTGCGACCTTAGCACATTCGGTCCAGCTGTTCATGGGCATAACAGCAAGTCGATCGCCAGGTTGAAAAGTGATGCCGGTATCCTGAATGTCCAGAGTGACCATGGCGATTGACCGTTTGGGGTCCGAATCGACAAAGTTCCTACTCAGAATGCGGCCTCGATATCGACATTCTTCGAAGGTGCCGCGCATCTCATGAGGCTCGATGTCTCGTTGACCGCGGAACGGTTCGAGACGCTCTTTCATAGCTTCAGAGAACTCGGCGTGGGTCTGTTCCCAGGGTCGCATGGCGTCTGCTGCTCCGGATGCACCATTCGTCTCAGTTCGGCCTGACTTTCCAGCACACTCCAGAAGCTGATCAAATTAGATTGGATATCGAACCATGGTGAAGTGACTTACTCCGAAGACTTTGTATCGATGAGCACCCATGAAGCCTCTCTCGCCTGTGTAGGCTTCCACTACGCCATCTAGTACGCCCATGAGCCTGGCGTCACCAGAAGCTTTTACATACTCTGGGATGCAGTAGTGATACTCAATCGAGGCGATGAAGGCACGGAGATTCGATGGTAACCATGCTCGGAGATGCACGCCTTCCGCCCCTAAGAAGCTGTCATATTTCTTGCGACCTAGGAAGGCATCCATTACAAGGTATCTAGGAGTTCGTCAGTCATTATCGGGTAGTCATGTTACAGATCAATGGCTTACGGAGGAAACTGCAGGCCGGAGGTAGCAGGGCATCGCTTCGACAATGGAGCTGAAAATTTCGCCCAACGCACCCACTCGGTTGGTGATACGTAGTTCTCGCCCGATCGATCATTAGGCGAAATGGTGTTGAAAGCCGTAGGCATGCGTTCCAGGATCTCTTTGAGCCGGACCAGCTCACGAAGCAACCCTTCATTATTGCGGTTCATGACATGTTCCTGGCAAGCAGCGATGGCATCAGGTCCATGCTGGAAGCTGGCTGATGTGTCGGCACAACCCTTGAGAAAGGCATTTTCGGCGCTGTCGCCAAAAATACCCCATCTCAGTCGAGTGTTGTCGAAGCGGCCAACGTAGGGATGCTTTGATTGCGGATCGATATAGTCAACGTTGTATGAAGACTGGTCGAAGAAGGTGAGATGAGGTATCGTCCGACCCATACCTTTTGTGGAGTTAGTAGAGGGGCATCGGGACTACTAGGTCTACTTACGTATACAGATCTGCACGTATGCCAGGCCTATACTACGAGGGATATTCTGAACCTCGTCGCCCAGATCATCACACATGGGCACACCTCTTAGTTTCAAAGGCTTCGCTGTCACATTAATGCCTTCGTTGCCGTCATGTCGCTCCTCGTACCTGTATATCGAGCACAGCATGCCGAGAGCGACAAGCGCGGCCCAAAGAGCTTCATCAGGGATGATGTCGGCTGTGCCTTCGACTATAGGCAAAGCGGCAACAGACTCTCGTACGCGACCACGAGCAATGCAGCCTGGCATTCTCTCACAGAGATCCATCCAGACGCGTCCCTGAGAGTTTCGTAGAGCCCCTGTGGCCTCGTTCGTATCTGGTGGTTGGAAGCCATACTCAGTGCTGAGGTAGCCGTCTCGCCATCCCGTTGTAGGACCGACTTCTTCTGCGCGCAGGATCACTTGACGGGCTGGTGCGCCAAGAGCGACTGCCAGTAAGTCTCTCTCATTGATATTGAGTCTGTCCAGGCTTTTCACACCCCTTGCGTTCTGGATTTCTTTGATCTCGGCCATTGAGGGCACTTTAGAGTAGATCAACTCGTTGATTGCTTTGCGTTCCCTGGCCCTGTCAGTAATTGTGTTGCTGCCAAGTTGATTCTGTACAAACCTTTGCCGCAGAAAGTCCTCCACATTCACGTGTTGTGGTATCTATGACCATCAGCTATAGTACGATGGCGGTCTTTAGTTCACTGTACCCCAAATGCAGCGTGTACATCGCCCGGCTGCGCAAACCCAGACATTGTGCATCCACGAGGACCTGTGCGACTCCACCTTTTGCTACCAGCGGCCAAACCTACTGGGCAAACACCACCGGCTATGCCGGAAATTGGACATTGTTCTGACATTCGTGAAGACATTTGTGATTAGGTAGAGATGTAGTAGGCGCCTGCCTTTTTAGTGAAATACTAAGAATTTGACAGACCTCCGGGGCCAAGAAGATAGGTATGACAAGAACGAGCGGAGGAAATAAGTATATAGCACCAGCGTATGCAGCTGACATGTAAGTAAAGTAGGCGCAGAATTGCGCCGATCCAATATGTTTGTTGCAACGTGCTCCATAGCTGAGCTGACGTGTGCCTTGCCAAGCGAGACGCTCTGCCATGGCCTTGAAAAGCTTGATGAGAAGGTGGACGTCTTGGCTGGAACGGGAGGCAGTTTTGACGGTGGGCCTTTGCAAGTGTTGACAGGCGAGCCGTGGTTTCCCCACTTTCTGGACAGTAAGTCAGTGGCAATCAATGGCGAAATAGGCGCGCTCATGTATCTGCATTGGGTAGTTAGGGTGAAGGACGCGACAGGAAGTGTTTGTGGTGGAGATGACGACGCGTCCTTAGCGTGAACACGTGCCACTTTGCGCCCCTGTGCCGCCTCGTCTTTTCCCTCGGAAGGCTCCGTCAAACCAGCAAGCATCATGGCATCACGATTCTTCGTCTACCTCTTCCCTGAATGGTATGCCTTGGCCGTTGGTTTCACAACATCTGAGGCAAATCGTGGTACCCTTGTTGTGCGACTGCCATGGCGCGTAGCTCGAGAGGACGCAGCAACTGCACCATGCCCATGCTTATGCTTCTATTCAGACCATATATCAATCAACAACATTGACCATTATCACGATCAGGAAAGCCTTTGGCATAAGGAGCGGGAACAGCATCAGGCAGGGCTTCATCTCCCTATTCCATTGCAGCAAGAACCGAAGCACACTCCCACACGCAGTCCATGCGTCCGGAGGACGTCACATGCTGTCAAGAAGCATCTCTGATGTTCGAACAAGCTCCCAGGGCGCACAGCGGCCAGGCTTGAAAATTCTCCGTTTCGTATGAGCGACGTTCGAAGTGACACTAGGTGAGTTCCATGTTTATTGTTACCTAAGGCCAGACGATCTTGGCTAAGAACGCCATTGAAGGTGGGTTCTTTTGATTGTCAGGGAAAGGAAGCGCTACGTGCAGAATTGGGTCCTCGACCCATTTCAAGCCAGGACACTCATGATCCACGATCGGTCTCACCCCTCAACACGTGCGAAGAAGCGTGCAGGAAACTCCAGCGTAACGTGCTGCCACATGCAAAGCTTCCTCGGTGGGCCGGTGCCTAGTAGTACCGTGTCCTGCCTATACGCCGCCCAAGCTGTAGATAACCCCGGGATATTTTCGTCCGTGTAGTAGCGCACCACAATGTCTTCATCCAACAAAGCCTCACCTCCAGGTAACTCGAAAGTATAGTGACGGTGCTCTACAAAGATGGCTTGCACAACTCGGTCCTGATCGCTGGACAGCATAGACTTGCGATGCTTATCGTTGTCGCCGCACATGCCATCGTTGTGTGCGAATGCCGATGGAAGATGATTGAGGTAGTTGGATGTGTCACCATCAAAGCTATCTGCGCTGATGATAATTTGTGGTTCCAAGCATCGATGAAGACGCTGAAACTCCTTTCCAGCAATCCGACTCAGCTGCCACATCACCTTCGAAAGGATGGGTGATCTCGAGTCAACGGCGCTGTCACGCGTAAGGAGAATCACACGAAAATGGTTGACATGAAACCCTGCAGGTTCATTTAGCGTTAAGTGCGCTGACAGAGAACAGCAACATACCTGATGGGCAGAACCTCGTAGTTGAGATGATCGTTGGTGTGGCGTTCTCCGCCCAGAGACTGCGCAATACGAGGTAGCCTACAAAGCTCGAGGAGGAGCTTACACCTTTCGTGCTTGTTCTTATCGTCGATCGCAGAAGTGAGTGCAGCTTGAGAAGGATACTCCACGACTTGCGCGCGTTGGACTCAAGCCAATTACAACTCAGGCCTGAGATATATCGCTGTAGGATCAAGAACTTTTCTCCGATTGCGATCTTAGTTGGCCGTACGAATTGTGTCCCAAAGTCTTGCCGCACCAAGCTACAGCCCGCTTCAAAGGCGAGCTCAGGTTTGATCGTGGCTCGATACATGCCATTGATTGCGACGAGTACCTTGTACTTCGACATCACATGCGTGTACACTACGAAGCGCATCACTTGCTTCCAATCTGAAGGGATCCAGCGTTCGCCCAGAAGGCCATCGCTAGGCTCTGGTGTCTCTGATCCACATATGGGAGTGAACTATGTGCCGGTGCTCACATCGCTCTTACTGGAGGCAAGACTGTCCAGAGAACCTTCCGACACCAGCGAATCAAGGTTGACTTATGTCCATAGATTTGAAGTGCCAATGGCCATTCGGCGCAGTCAATGGAAGGGTGTGACCCATTACCATTGAGTGTAAATTTTTGTTTCCGGTGGACCATCACGACTCATATCTAATGATCCACAATCGAATCAGGCAAGATATGTACCCAACATCAGGCCGTTCATGTTGGCGAAGGGATGATGTGCATCTGAATCTGCAGTGGGGATGCAATAGATCTAGCGTGATCTGACATGTTCTCGACCCGTGGAGTATCATCTGCACTTGATGCGACGCCAACATCTGCAGATGAATTGAGAAGTTATGGTCAGGATTTTTGGAGCCGAAGACCGTATCAATCAGCATCGAAGAGGTTGTCTTAATCAAGGGGACTACGTGCGATCAAATCCCACTGCAGTCAGAGGGCATTTCTGGCTACATGATAAAAGACCGGGTCAGATAAACTGTAGCTGTTCCACTGGATTCTGACTTGTTCTACTGAGAAGTGAGGTCTAGTGACCAGATTGCAAAGATTTGTCCAAGGTACCATGACCGGCAATATAGGTCGGCAACCACGCTGTTGAAAGCATTTGCTTGAAGCAATGCGACAGTCATTACGCCTGCGTGGAACTTAGGCTCAGTTGGACTGCGACGACAAAGTCAAGCACTGCAATTGTTTCCGGTCCGTGGGTGATGTTCGGCTACAGACTGACACACAATCTCAATACTTCGGAACAGACCAAGTGTCTGCTTATGATTGGAAATTCACACTGTTCAGAGGCGATAAGAGAATTCAGACCCGTCACCGAATCTGTGTTGACATATGAATTAGGAAGCTTCTGGGTACGTTGTACATGAGAAGCAGCCTCGGTGTTGTTGACGTCGTTGAGAGATCGTCGAGACTTGCAGCTGAGACTGCCCCACTTTTGGTTCCGCAATCGATCTAGATCGTGGCCCACGTCATCTCCTTCTAACTTCGCAACGTGACCATGCATCTACTTTCACACCCCTAACTAGCGTATCGACTAGCGAAGCAAAACGCGACAAGAACATCACAAGTAAAACAAGTCGATGCTCTCCATCACTGACACTCGCTGAACGGTTGGAGTGAGTCAGACACACGTTCATCACAGGCAACGACTTCAGCCTTAGCCAATCACCAAAACATCAGCTTTGCCCCTCGACCACAGATAGCTCTCAGCTCTGAAAGACTCCCAGACATCGGCAACCTCGTAGAGATTGGACTTACATCGGAATTGCATCAAAACGGTATCAGAAGAATTGGCCATTGCAGGGCCCCCAAGCACCAACGACAATACGTCCAACTATGACAACAAAGCCCTTCCCCGCGATAACAGGCGGCTGCTACTGCACCGCGGTCCGCTACCGACTGCTGACAGCGCCACTCTTCTGCTACGCCTGCCACTGCACCGACTGCCAGAAGGCCACAGGGAGCGCCTTTGCGCTGCATGCAACTATCGAGGCGTACAATATCCGCATCATCAGCGATAAGAAACCTTCTCTAACGACCACCATACCGAACCCATCAAAGCCCCAAAATATATCGCGACGAGCTCTCTGCTCTCAGTGCGGCACTTTTCTATGGGGCAACGACAACCCATGGGGCTACGCGGTGAGCGACGTGCGCATCGGCACGCTAGATTTCCCCGGAATCATGGAACCAGATGTGCATTCCTTCGTAGGTAGTAAACTGGGATGGATTGATCTGCCCAAGGATGCGAAGACGGCGAAGGGACATTATGAATATCAGAAGATGTGGCCGAAGAGCAGTTTGAGAAGGCTTGAGATCTGCTTGGACAGGTTTGAGGAGGCGAAGAGGAGTGTTATGGCGCAGGGGGTGAGAGCGGAAGAGAAGCCTGAGGCGGTGAGGGAGAAGGGTGAGAGTCCGGTGGATGATGATGGGGAGAAGACGCCGACTGCAACGGAGGATGTGGAGGATGCTGAGGATGATGAGGCGTTTGAAAGGAGGTTCAGGGAGACGGAGAGGGCGTTGCAGGAGAGGTTGGCCAAGCTAAGCTTGAAGCTCGGGGAGGAGGGTCTGGAGGGCTCAAGTACAATAGCGACATGACCACCCGAATCAATACCCGCAACACCCCGAAAGCCTTCGACGACTTAAGGACGCTACATTTGCGTCCGCGTACGCCTACTCAGCGACGGGTTACCATCCAAGGCTCCTACAAGAACAGATAACGATTGACTGGTATTTGGAAAGACAATATCGAGAAGATAGTCAACAGCGAGAACGTTCAATTCCTGGAACCAAGCCTAAATTGCGCCTTATCAATATGCCTGGAACATCCCAGCAGATGCAAGCTCGCAATGTGCACCACAGTGTCAACCTCATCAAGACGCATAGCAACGCCTCAACGTAATTTGCCGAATGCGTTTTGTATTGGTACCGAGTATATATACCATCCTCTCGAACTACGACTTCCTTCACGTTGTTGTACAAACCGCTTCCAGCTATTCGAAACCTGTGGGATCACGACTCATGTCTTGGTTCGTATTGTACAGAAGAAATATCATGAAGCCATGTGTGCCTAGCTTTATTTCTTGGCCAGAATAAACTTCAAGAACCTTCTGCAGCTTCAACATGATTGAAAAGATCCGCGAGACTGCCAATGTTCTACTTCTCTAACGCCTGATCTTCAAAAACATTGCAGGTCGCTTGCTTCCGACATGGGCGTACCTGTCCACATCAGATACATCAGTCTCACAAGTCGCACCGTCCTTTGTTCGAACGCCTTGCGAATTGATCTTCGAAAACAGTCAGACCTGGATCTATGTGGCGCAGTTCCTCCCGTTCACTAACGATAATCAAGCGTGTCTCTCAGTGCTGGATATGCTACCACCCGATCAGTCTCTGCTCAAACTCTCACAACTCTCGAACGAGCTACCCAATCTCCGCAAGGCTCCGCAAATCTTGCCACGCCTCATGGATCGGCGCCACGTCACTTCATGTGTGATGGAAGTCGCGTTCTACCACATGGGTTTTTTCTATCCAAGATTATGGCTTCAAGCTCGACGTACTTTGGCTCGCTTCCCTACTACTCTCAAGGTATTCTTTGACATCCAGATGTATGTGTTCCCCCAAAAGCAAAGTGTGAGCTGCTCATGCCTTTGCCCTTCCGGATCTTCTGGAGAACCAGAAAGACTTTCTCGCCAGTTTACGTCTCTTCGTTCCAGCATCAAACCACTTTTTGATAGTTCAGCGAAGCAGTTATTAGTTTGCTTTGCCGTTCACGAGTCAAAACGACGATGAATAGGTGACATATCTAAATCTTTTTTTGCCTGCAAAGGCATGTTTTCGCATTGCTCATGAGAATGACAACAAAGCTGCCTTGATCAGTTCTGTCTTCCATTGTAGCCCTAGAAGGCATCCAATCGCGTCTGCGTCCTGTGCCTATTCTGCGCACATCATACACGTACTGAGTACAAATAAGGAATCAACCATTATCGTTCCGTTCTATCTACCTCCACAAACATATCAGGGTCTCTAAACCTTGGCAGACTCGACACTCATGTCTTTTTCTCCCGACAAGCGATGTCAACGAAGTCGTCTGCCAACGTGTTGATGGTTTGTTCACAGCTTCAGTGCGTACACACGCTCTCATTCTCGTCCTTCCCGTTGATTTTGTCTTTACACCGACACATTGAAATCTCCAAACGCTCATAGCACCTTCACTTTCCTACACATCTTCCTGACCTTCGGTTTCGTGACACCGCATCCAGAACCATCTTGGTAATCGACATGACTTGCCGTATCCATTCTCCATCATATCAAAAACCGAAGCAACCCCGTCCATCTCTTCTTCGGTACTCGCTCCAAGATTTTAGATTTCTGTCGCCATACCTGAGCTTGACTCTGTTCAGAAGCGCAATCGGATCTACACGTCTGCAGTTTTGAACAGCCTCCCCCGAGATCTAAGGACAGACTTCAGAACTTACGTGTCTAGAATGCTCAATGCTTCCCACAGAATGCGACATGAGTACCTAAAGCCATTTGATGCCATCTTACGCCAATGAGCATTGATTCTCGCCATACCGACACATATAACCCCCCTCTCCGACACACATCTGACGTTCTCCATACTGAGTCTCATATGCACTTCCGAAAAGTACTTACCACACCATCCCCATTCTCCTCCGCCGCTGGCTCTCGAACACCAACGTCCTGAAACAAACAAACAAACAAACGAACCATGCCTTATCCACCCCCGCGCTCGACTAAAACTCAGACCCCAATGCTGACTGACATCTCGTCTCTCCAGCCCACGCCCACCTCGTAGCTACACACCCACCCAGCCCCCCCCCCCCTCCGCGCACACACGGCGAGAAAACACACGATGAGAAAATACACGATGAGAAAATACACCCCGTCTCACGCTCAGCTCACACAGTAGCCAGGAAACCGACGTCGGTCCCCGTCCGGCTGCACCTCACGCATATAAAAAAAGCACGCCCGACGGAGCGAAGGAAGGCTATTTTGTTGAATGGGGAGATGGATGGGGATTGAGATTCGGGTGTAGGTGTTCTCATCTGTATAAATGTGGTAGTCCAGTCCAGTCCAGTCCAGTCCGTTATTGGATTGAGGGGTAGGTAAGTAGTACATACCACTTATTCATTCGTGTCGTCTGAACCGTAGCCTCGTGCACTACAATTTACAGCGCGGAGGAAGACGTCAGCAGCTTCCAGCCTCTTCAGCCTCGTACATGTAACCGTTACACCTGACACGTAGAAGCCTTACAACTGTCGTCTGTACGGTGGCTGCACTGCAATTTTTTTAGCGCGGAAGAGGAGCCTTCACCCTCACTCTCCTCATCGTCTTCATCATCTCAAGCCTCTCCAGCCTCATACATGTAACCACGTGCATCTCGTCAGGACATACTCTGATAAATATTTTATTTCCATCGTCAATATCATTGATTACAAGCATATAGCCCCCTAGTGCGTTTCCATGTTTACACAAGCGATGCGAACGGTTCCGCGCGTCTATGATACAAGAATCCATGAATCCCCATCGCTTAAGTTACTTTCCAGACAGACAAACGCATCATCTGCTCAAACAAACAGCGCGTTTACTGTACGATGCGTAGTCCTCCCGATTTTTTACGCTCTTGGAACGCATCTCCACCTCCTCTCCACTACTTCACACATGCTCCTTACGATGCGCCGCCCTTCTTCCTCTGTTTGACTCTGCTCCCGATAGTCTCGGGCTGCTGTGTCTCCTTTGTCTGCAGCGGGGTGCTAGGCGCATCGACGTTGCTGATAGTCCTCTTTACTCCGGCCGCGTCCCCATTGGCACCCTCAGCCGCATCGCCGTTCGCCGTCTTGATCTCCTCTTTCCTCTCCGCCTCCTCGCCCTCACTCGGCTCATACTCACTGCGATCGTCATCCGCATCCTTGTACACAATAAATCTGTACGCAATCCTGCAAATGAAGAACCACCAAAACAGATTCACCGCCTGCAGACTCGCCAGCAGCGCAAAGGTGATGTACTGGCTGATCCAGCACTTGTACTGCTGGGTCTCCCAGTTGAGCTCGAAGGGTCCAACGGTGCGGAACGAGGTTAGGATGCTGTACAGGATCTTGATGTTGATGAAGTGGCGGAGGTAGCCCCAGACGCACATGAAGACGAAGAAGTAGGGGCCGACGATGGGCGAGTCGATGTAGTTGAGGATCTTGGAGGTCTAGGCGCGATCATTAGTACTGAAGATGAGAGGTGGGGAGGAGGGAGTAGCTTACAGCGAGGAAGAAATCGCTCACGTCGTGCGTGATGTACACTGCAATGCCCATGTACGTGAAGTGAAAGCGGTAGCTTAGCCAGATCAACGCCAGAGTAATAATATGATGCGCAACCAGCTCCTTGAAGTCTTTGCGCGGCTTCTCCAGCATGAGCAGCAACACAATCGCCTGCTGCGCCCAGTAACTCGCTTGCAGGAGATAGTACGCCTTGAACACAGCTTCATGCGTTCTGTGCGGAAAACCCTCGTACATGCCCGTGGTGTTGAAGTACCAGACCGGGCTGCGGCTCATGACCCAGATACCGAAGGGACCGTACAAGCTAAAGTACAGCGCGGTGTACGCCTGCTCCATGAACCTGCTCTGCTTGGCGCGGCCCTTGATGCCGCAGGCGATGGCAATGGGGCGGATGAGGCGCTGCATGCAGAATTCGCGGGTGAAGCTCAGCACGATGATGTATAAGCCAACGAAGGCGAAGTCGCGCGCGCCCTTGCCATAGTGCGTGGGCGCATTGGGGTCTGCGCGGACGGAGGCGGGGATGAGGGGGTCGTTGCGTGGGAGCGGGTACGAGAGGAAGAGGCAGGCGGAGATGGGGTTCGAGGGGTGCGGGTAGACGAGGTATGCTGCGACGGTAGTGAGAAGGAGGATGAGCGGCAGCAACCATGTGTGTCGCACGCAGGCGCGCTTGAATTTGGAGAGACCGCGGCGGACGGTGCGGCGTTTTGAGCGCCGGGGCTTGTCTGATCTCTGCGCATTGTCAGTACAAATGTAGGCTCAAGCGTAGCAGTCAATGCCTATCCACATGCACATACCGCATCCACCGGACTCTTCATATTGTCCGCCAGCGCATCCACCCTGCTGCTGGTCGCAAAAGACGGCACATCCACGTCGCCGGGCAGATCAGCACCCAGCGCACTTGACTTCCTCCTTCTGCGCGCGATTCCTCCGCCAACGTTTGTAGGCACTGCGCTGTGGAGAGGGGGGAAGGGTTCCGTCATCGCGGACCCTGTAGCTATATTGGAGCTGGCTCGATGAGGGTCCGTGTTCGTGCTCGACTGGAGGCAGTGCAGTTATGCTACGTTGAGAGTATGTGGGTAGGAGAGGGTTGTTTT
The DNA here is from genome assembly GCA_021642125.1 of Nothophoma quercina. Lineage (NCBI taxonomy): Eukaryota > Fungi > Ascomycota > Dothideomycetes > Pleosporales > Didymellaceae > Nothophoma > Nothophoma quercina. The sequence continues at coordinate 19,918 of JAKIXB010000054.1, read as the reverse complement.
GTAGACAACTGAATGTCACAAAGTCACAAAGGAGTCGACAGCTTGAAGTTGTTATGCGCGGTGGGACGCGGACTAAAAGTTGCAAGTGTGACCCTGGCCTGGCGCAAGCCAAGAGCACTTGTGGATCTCCCTCCTTTCCCGAGCAGGTCCGCAATTTGCGACTCGGACGCCAAGATCTCCCGCCGACACACCGATCGATATACGATGTACAGCGAAAGGGGCCTTAGGTCAGCATCTGACTGTGTCCTTCACATGGCATCAGCAATTGGTAGGTGTGGTAAGATCGCCAATAAGAATGTGCCTTTCTATGAACGTGTTTGGCCACATCGCTACATCAGATCCGCAAGCAATGAGCGATCAGCAAAAGTGCATATGTACAGGATTGTTATGTCAACTGATGTACGATTTGTGCGAGCATATCACTGGATACCTCCAGCCTCAGCCCATAGGCCTCAATCTACTCCCAGGCAGAGCGTTAGTTTTCTGCTTCAACGCACTCGAAGCCGTACCGTTAGCCTTCGCATGATCATCCTTTGCAGCGCTCTTCGCCTCTGCGCCAAAGCTGCTCATCGTCGCCGTACTATCCATACTCCCCTTTCTGCTCGCAAACCCGTCTTGCCTCAACAGCCCCTTGATTCCGCCCGCCTTCCTCGCTGGCAGCTCGCCTTTGCCGGCAGTAGCTACGTAGAGCAGATATTTCAGGTTGGGTAAGGTCTGTCGGATGTCGAGCGGCCGAATGCCAAGTGCGTTGGACAGGATCTCGATGTTTTTGTTGAGAAGGAAGACGCCGTACTCGAAGCGGTAGCGGACGACGCCTTTCATGTATAGCGGGTATGTTCGTGGGTTGTTTGCGTTGTTGTGGCCCATGGCCAGGGGGTCGTCGATGGTCGATGTGGAGCCGTGGGGTGTTATAGGGTAGGGTAATATTACTGAGAAGTAGGGTGACAGCATCGACACGAGCTGTGCAGCATGGCCGAGGGCTGCTGACGTGACGTCTTGGTTGGCGTCGTCGAAGTGCGAGTTGGGTAACAGTAGGCCTCGTATTGTGAAAGCCAGAGATTTTCCTGGTAACGGGTCGATGGGATATATCTTGAGGAGATCTTCACAAATACGTCTCCGCTGACCTGCAACCCCCTCTTCAGTTGTCTCAATAGCTTCTTCCGTTTCTTTGCAAAGCTCTTTCCGTGTGGGCAATTCGGAGGCTATGAGTGCGCTCTTTTCCCGGCCGGCCTGCATCTTCTCCTTCCGCGCTTGTATGCTAGCTTTGAGCTCGTCCCGCCGTCTGCGCATGGCCAGCACTCGGCGCTGCTCAGCGGTCGCCGCGACCTGCACTGTTCTTAAGTTCTCTTCTGCCTCCGGTACTTGCTCCACTGTCGATATCGCGTCCTTGTTGGTTTCGAGGATGCTTTCAATCTCGTCGGCAATGCGGTCTCTCGTGACGAGTGCATCCTGTATGCAATCATCCAGTGTCGATAGACGCATGAGGGCATCATATGATGATGAAGTGAACACTCGTCCGTCTGGGTTCTCCTTTGGTGGTGCGAGCAGTTCCTGGCCTGACCGCGCATGGACTGGCAGATCTGTGAAGCTAGTATAGATGCCGTCTGTCATGTGGAACAGTATGCAGTTCTGGGGTAGAGGATGCCTGAAATGCCCCAGGGTCTTGCCGATGAATTGGAGTGAGCCGAACTGTACAGTATAGTCGATCAGAAACTGCCAGTCCCTCATGCTCTCACTCTTCGCCCAAACCTTGACAGTCAACTTGTCGAGGCGAGTAACACCAGGCCCACAAGGTCCAAGGTCGAAGAACTTGAAGTTGGGGTTCATGGCCTTCTCCGCAACCTCAGACACATATACAGGCTCTTTCTGGTCATCAATGTGCAGCGAGAAGAACGTGTCGGCCATACAACCTGCTGTGATGTCTTCGAGCCTCTTCTGGCGAGTCAATGGACTGGCATTGGTCCATTCCAGCGTCGACCGCCGGCGCATGCCCTTGGTTGGCCTGACTGGTCGAGTGGGAGTTGCTGGCTTGCGCAGACTGCCATGGTCGAAGCGGTCTTCATCTTGGACGCTCTTAAGGTCGCTCGACGATCGCGATTGGGTGAGCGACTTGCTCTCTCGTAGTGTCAATGTCTTGGTGGGCGACTTGAGTGCGCTCGGCAGTGCTTCGTCGTCAATTGCCTTCCCGCGGGATCTCGTGGGCGCAAGTGTCAATGTGAGGTTGCGGATGGTGATGCCTTGCAGGTGTCTGAGCTTGCGGTTCTACTCGGGTCAGAACAGATGATATACACAGCTCAGTGCAATACACACATAAGGCAGCAACCACGGCCGCTCGCGAGGTGGAGGGGGCAGCTCCGGTGGAGCCCGCTGAGCCATTGTGGCAGCAATCGAGACGCCCTTGGCTCTTGTCGAATTCAAGAGATCACCCGCCCGTCATTGATGCGCTCCTCAGAGCAAGTGCTGGTGCAGGCGCAGTGCGGGCCGGCTTCTCACACCTCATGGTCGAGTCGCAGGGGTGCGAGCATGGGAGTCGCGCGCTCGTGTTCGGGGAAGACGTCGACCACCTCCGCGGTGTTGTGGCCCGTGCCCTGCTCTGAACTTTTGAACATGGCGGCCGACTGCACCCCATCGTCAATCGTCTCTGCCGCCCATTGGCATCCTCCCACCCGCCGCCATGCCCCGCAACCTCGCCCGTCTGCGGTACCGGCTGCCGCCCGCGCCTGTGTCGTTTGAGGGCATCGAGTCTGGCCGCATCCGCCTGCTGGAGCGGAAGGTCGCCCAGTATGTCGTGCGCCAGTCGAACCCGCGCCACGTCAAGCTCCAAACGGTCGTGAACGCCAAAGCGAAGCCCCTCGCGACGGGCAAGACCATGGTCCGTCCCATCAAGCCGTACACGCTGCGAGACGTCGTCGACCCCGAGGGCACCGCGCGCCACGGCCAGATCATCTACGTCTTCCGGAGCATCAAGACGAACCAGGTCATCTACTCGCTGCAGGAGCTGCTGGATGTACGACAGAATATCTTATAAATGTTTGCATGGATCGTGTTGTTGATCATCACAGGACCACCACCTCGCCCAGCTGCCCTTCATTGGCAAGCACTCCGTCCCCGCCCAACTGCGCCCCGACGAATGGACGCCGCACTGTGTCATCACCTTCGCGACCCCCGAGCAGGGCCACAACGCATTCCGCAAACTGCGCGAGTTCCGCAAGCTGCACGAGGTGTCATGGGAGAAGACGAACCCCGGGTGGAAGCAGCTGAAGATCGAGCAGCGCATCAAGAAGATCATGGACCAGCGCGCAAATATGAGCGCTGACCTGGCCGAGGTTCTGCGGATACAAGAGTCCCACGGTGCAGTCATGACAACCGCGCTCGAGGAGCAGCAGCAGAAGGCGATCCAGTACATGGACGGAAAGTGGGCCTCCATTGATGCCATAGCAAATGCGGCGGTCACAAAGGAGAACCAGGCCAGCAGCGTGAAGTGGCTGGAGCACGAGATCCGGCGCCTCACTCAGAAGCTCAAGATGAAGCACATGCAAAAAGACGCCGACCAGAAAGCCCTCGAAGCCGCGCGCTCCGGCCACGAAACCCGCCTGAAGCGTGTGCAATATGCACTTCGTAAGGCCGAGCAGTTTAAGAAGGTGCAGGAAGAATTGACCGTAAAGGCTGCGCCAGCGAACGAGGCCGGCGCAGAGGAGAAGTTAGCCGAGCTGCAGCAGCAAGTCTCCGTCCTCCGCGATGCTCTCGAGAACCCAGACCCCACGCGCTCTCAAGAAGACCTCGATGTTGACGCGGACCTACTCGAACGCCACACAGCGGACATCACAGCCCTAGAGGACGCCTTCGAGGCCAAGAAGCAAGTCGACTCGCGCGACCACTACATCGCGCGCTCCGTCCTGCCCCCTCAGCTGAAGAAGACGCTCCCCACACCCTACACCCTCGAAGGCGTCAGCGTCATGTGGGCAGACATGCAGGACGCTCTGTACGCAGCCGGTTCGTGGCCCGAAGCCATCGCGCACGAAACGCTCCCCATCAACGCAGTCCGCGACGCAACAGCTTACTTGTCCGCGGAAGAATTCGAGATCGAGAAGAGCAAAGAGATCGGCAGCATCTTGGACGCGCTAAGGCCGGAGCAACTGCACGAAAGCGACGAGGACAAGGCGCAGCTGTACACGAAGCTCGAGGAGCCGGAGCAGAAGACGGGCGTGCTGGGTATGCTGGGGAAGGCGAATCCGTTCAAGAGCGCGTCTGCTTAGAGAGAGAGGTCGTGTAAGATTTGTGTAGGCGCCTTTTGTGTTGTATCATATTATATAGTACTTGGAGAAAGGGCGCGTTGTAGGAATACCACTTCTGTTCTCCGACCTTTCTTGCACTGTTTCGGCGACTTTGGGATTCAATTCCCAGCAAACTTCATTGAGAATACGTTACCAGCCTATAGCGTCAGCCCGACTAGGGAATCGATTAGGTACCGAGCTCGAATCACAAACCATGGCTGTTGAGAAGGCATTTAGAATAGCAGCCAGATATCGACGTCATTTGCTGCGTCCCGGGACAGACTTTGGAGGATGAAATTACTCTCGCGAGCCCAGCGTCTCAGAATATGCTTGATACGATTTTTTGATTTGACCAGTCTCGAAGATGAGTCAGTGAACAAACGCATAAAACTGGAAAAGGACGAGACCTTCGAATAGAAAATAGACAGCTAAGATCGAAGTTCCAGTTCGAGAAAGAAGTTAGCTGTAGACAAGGTAATATAAGTCTGGAAACTAGACATATTACATCCCACATCTTTCCGGTGAAGAAGTGCAGAAGTGAACATGAACTGCGCCTTATTCGCTTTCGGATATGGCAACACTGTCGGGACATGGGTAGTGTAAAGGCCCACATCGAACAATGAAAATGTGTACTTTCGCCAGTTTTGTTTGCTTTATTGCGGTAGCCCGTTGGTGGAACTCAGGGTGAAAGCTGGAGAGCTCGTATTCTCGATTGTCATGGTCGGACAAGCGCAGAGACTCACAGAGGTCAGTTTTCCCTCGCGCTAATTGTTGCGGTGCAAGTGGAAAGGTTCCCGGTCTCGTAACGTAGCTCTGATAAGCCTTGAGTTTTGAGCTTTGAGTTTTGAGAATGCACTAGCATTGCACAGGCACGACACCCAATAAAGAAGCGAGGGGCTATGTGTTCCCTCATGTGCGTTGGCAGTGTGCTCACAAGTGTACATCCCAACTCCCAATGACGGCTCGAGCTTATCTTCATGCAGTCAGATGCCGTCGGACTGAGGCTGCTCTGTGGATTTGTAATCAGAGACAGCGAGGTACTTAAATGTGACTACCCTTGAAAAGTGAGATGAGGCTCAAAGATGCTTCTCGTCTGCGCTAGAAATTGCGGTGCACTTAGCTTGTGTGGGGATAGACTCGAGGACACGGCTCTGGGGAAAAATTCCCCTGCATTTGGCTGCATATGCTGGCTACAGGTTGATAGTCTAAGCTGCAGTGAGTCAAAGCAGGACGAGCGAAAACATTATCACAGAACGGCAATCCAGCAGAGGAGACAGTATCTGGAGTAAGAGCAGCTTACTGTGCTGCTGATAATGATCAATTCATGATGCCCAAAATCCGTAACCCATAACCAATCATACCAGACCGAGTCCGTCATTATTCCATCCCTAACCGCATATGCCAATGCAGTATCCCAAGCAAGAATCTATAATGCAAATGCCGCAAGTCCACCAAAAGTATGCAGACAAGTCTAAGGTCCATAAAGTCCACAGCAACGTGAAGAGAGGGTGACAAGATAAGAAGCGAGCATGTCTAAACAATGATCAACTTCTCGACCTCGTCCCCCTTGCGTCCATCCATCCTGATCCACGCAGTGTATGTCAGCGCGCCGCAGACAGCCCACATAACGGGTACGGAAGCTTCAAGAGCACCTACGAACGTGTTAGTATTGTATGCTGTGTGAATCGAGACATTGCAAGTGCAGCGAGCGGGTCGCTGGTGTGCTGGAGAGAATGGATACGTACTTGGCTTCTCAACCTGGCCAGCCATCTCGACGATGCGGGCTGCGCGGCTTGTCGAAGATGAGGAGTTGTAGCGGACGAAGGCGCGAGGAGCGCGAGTGGCGATGCGGGAGAACATTGTGATGTGTGTGGGGTTGTAAAGGTTGTGTTGTGTAGTTGGTATTAAGTGACCGAGTCAGGTTTGTCTGAAAGGTGGCGGGAACGCTGAGTGATGCTGATGCTTTTGTGATCCGGTCTAGATGTACGTGGCGTGTACAACAAATGATAAGCGAACGGTGCCGGCAATTGTAAATGCGAGAAGTGAATGTAGATGGGCAGTGAGCGAACGAGTGTGGGGAAGTCCGTGTTGATGTTTAAATATGGGGCAGAGGCGCTCGAGGAAAGGAGGCGAAGCCGAAAAAGAAGGCGCGAAGAACAAATTTGCTAGCGCAAGGAGCGGTGAGCGGTCCGAGATGGGCTGAAAGCAGCAAAGCGTCGTGCCACGGAGTGCGTGCCGAAGGCAGCGCGGGATGTAGCAAAGTACCCCGGACTCCCATCAATCCGGGGAAGACCTCAACAAGAACAGTTGTTAACGTCCTTATGCCCGGACTTTGATGCTCTCGTATCGCGATGCCTTCAGATCCACCAAAAGCGAAAATGAGCTCTCAATGGGGTCTAATAATTAATGCCGACCGCAGCTGGGTACTTCTGCGGCTCAACGCTGTGCTGGAGAGCCGCCCTGCGTCTCGCCTCGAGCTGAAGTGATCGGCGCGGAAGGGCCTTCCAGATCAATCCGCTGTCAGGTAGCGCCACCGACAGATCTGACAAGTCGCTCAACACCGGGCTGCTATTCTCGTGTGCTCCCCCGCGTGGAACACGACTGCACTGCAATCTCCCGCGCGCCGGACTGCTCACCTTTAGCCTTGTGTAAATCGCGTGTCTACCGCTTGGCGAATCGTATCGACGGGCTGTCGCACTGCAATCTTTGGCGCGAAGGCGCAAGCTGCGCTCAGCTCAATAGGACGTCCAACAGCGACTCCAGCCCAGTGCTGTAATTGATCCGGTCACACAAACAACATTTGGAATTCGCTCGATCAAAAGGTCCGACATCAGAATTTGGACCTCATTTAATTCGAGAGGCCGCTCGAGATGTGAAAAGAGACTAAGTTTTCTTCCATGAATCCTAGAATCGCCTGCCGATATGACCTTTCTCAAGGCATAACAGCAGCGAACTTCGCCCATACGCTCGCACCCTCGCACTGCAGAAATTCCCCAAGTCCCATTCCCTCCGGCCTGCTCTCACCCATCATATCTGCGGTCTTCTCCGCAAATCTCGCATCCTGCCAGATCGCAAAAGCAGGCGCCGCAACGAACAGTCCGGCAAACGCACCCATCAGCAACCCAGCAACGACATTACTCGGTCTCGCGCCATCAATCGGCGGCAAGAACCTCCAGCTCGCCGCCGCCCAAATAATGCAGAAAATCGGGTACACAACAGCCAGCGGGATAGGGAGGTTATCGATCTTCATCGCGCCGTGAATAAGCAGCACCAGTGCCTCGCCACCAAGCAGCAAACATGCAGCTGCATTCCACACATTGAACGTGACGAACGCCCAGGATCCCCATTTGCGACCCACAGCGGCCGCGTAGCGCTGTTTGTAGTCAAAGGTCAGGCCCAGCGCGGACACGCCGATTGCGAGAGCGCGGACGAACTGGTGGATCCCGTCGGCGGAGGTGATATGGACGGCTAGCCAGATGGTCTGAGAGACGGGTGTGTAGATGGCGCTCCATATCCAGCCTAACCAGCCGAATACTGTCACTGTTTGCTCGACACTGCCGAGCATTGGTCTCTTGCCGGGACGGGTGGAAACGTGCGCTGTAGCGAGAGAAGCGAGGGGATGTTTATAGGCAGGTGGTGTTTGTGGGGAGTTCCTCGTTTCTTCCAGACCGGGCTCGAGATCTTGGGTTCTGGCAGGCTGGTCCTGGGGCGCTGCAAGGAATGCTGGAATTCCATTGCTGTTGAGTCCATTCAGCTCGATGTTTTGGTACTGATTGTTATTGATGGCGGTGAAGTCGGTGCCGGCTTTGATGGTGAGCCAAAGCTCGTAGAGGCCAGCGGTCAATATGCGGATAACGGACAGCCACGAGATCCATCCGGTGATGAAGGCAATGAACCATCCAGAACATAGACCGTTGATAATTGAGCCGATAAATGCGCTCAACATAGTGCTGAACGCAGCTGCAGATGGTGAGAGTTCGCACGACATTGTAGCCAGCTGTGAACGTCGCACCAGGCTGACGTTCAGAAATGACTCGATTGTAGTGCTTTCAATCCACGCCAGGGCACGCCGGCGTTATGTAACAAGCATCGTGTAAGGCGGCTGGGCAGATCTGACTGTTTAGGAGATCGATGTGGCGTGGCACGGGCCATTTCGATGGAGGGCCTTACTTTTTGGCCCCCAATATCCCGTCAGACACAGCCATGTGACGGGGCTTATCGCTGACCTGAATGCACAGCCTTACCAAAAATTTGGAGGCAGTTCTTACGGTCTGCATTGATACCTCGATCGAGGCCAATAAGCAAGCAGAAGCTGGCATTAGCCTTGCTCTTAGAACGTTTATCTTGAGCGGGCACTCCGAAGTAAGGTCACAAAACCTGAGGTCTGATGCGTCCCCAGGCATTATGGAGTCTTGAGGATCAAATTCTAATATCGCTCCAGGATCCAGCATCGAAGCTCATAGCCTGGAGGCCTACATCCATGTTCGCGCTGAACATGTCGAACTCGTTGAAAGCACCCATGACTGTCGTGTAGTCCAAATTTGCATCGGTTGTCATCTTGCTGCCTGCCAGCTTTTGAGATGTGGCGCCTGATGTTGAAACAAATTGCTGGGTGCGCATGGACTTACATTAGAAACTGCTTGTCGCTACTCGATTCCACAGTACCGAAGAGTCGTTCATGCAGTGTGCTTGGAACCGTCGATGAGTCAGAGTCGAGCATCCCGATGGTAGAGTCGTATATTCACGTAAACTGGTACGTGTACTGAAACGATGTGCGATTTGACTTCGACAATCTGTCAGTGATCGAGAAAACGTGCAAAGGTAACACTGGCGTCTTGTTGCCCGGGCCAAGATCGATTTTCGCTCATAAGACTTTCGTAGAAAGTCATTCACATCTGTGGAGGACGAGGACGAGAAAAAGAAGTGAACAGATCATGTGGATCACAGTACGAAATCCCAAAAAACAAAGACTGTCAAATGTGAACGAGACATAACAGAAATGAGTTTCGTATGCACCCAAAAACAAGACTCCATACGAAACAGACGATCCTTCAATCTGACAAAACACCCAGCCGCAGAAAACAGACATACGATGTAAGAAACGAGCTTTCCAGCAACCACGCGAGACCTAGCAAAAGCTTTCCTCACACAGTGCGATGGTCAGCGAGAAACGTAGAGGAGAACATTCTATATCTCGACCCCCTTTTTTGAACTGTGACATAAGCGGAAAATCGTTGAGCAGAGCTATCACAAAGTTTCGATTGAGCTTCTGTACTTTTCACCAGGCTCTAGCCATTACTCAGCCATCCAACGAGTTTAAAGGAAGGATGGCACATGTGCTTCGATGCGATACCTCTGACAGACATGTGTGGCTCAAGCGAGCTTTCAGGATATTCACTGGTCCATCGCTTTTTTAAGGGGATAAGCTCGAAGCGGAACTGCCGACAGGATGTCGTGGTTAGGACTTTCGAGTGAGGGGATCTGCGGAAGTAGACAAGACAAGTAAGGAGCTTGGATAAACTTCCATAACTTCTATCAAGCCCTAGCCATTGGAATAGAGGAAGTCCAAATACACAGAGACATAGCGCTTCAAGTATGAGTGTTGTGTTTACAGTACACATATGTTTCTGAAGTGGCATTCTCCGAACATTTAGCTCTTCTTTGCGTACTTTGGATCGGGTGAGGTTGGAGCCGAGCAGAAGAAAGAACATAGCCAAGTAGGCCATCGTGTTTCGATTAAAGGGAAGTTCGGAGACGGAGAGAGGATGATCGGCCAAGGCTGAGTTGCAGCGGACATGCAGAAGATGCATGTACCGTTTCAGAGCAGAAGCAAGCTCTCATGGTTACTATCCTCACTTTTTTTTTTGGGCGCAGAGCAGACGCAGGAACATGAGAGAAGAAGCTCTTCATTTCGAGGCAGAGCCGATTATGAAGACATGTGAAGAAAGGTTCAACACAGCTTGCAGCGAGCTTCAATACCAAAGCACCTCCCGCCAAGGCCAATACACGTAAACAATACAACACAGAAGAAGAACCGACATACCGCGACCCAACGCACGCCACCAATGCAACCCTGTACAGCCGAAATCGACCGTAAATAATCATACAACATCCGCGTTTCTTTCTCACTATACACCAGCTCTCACTCTCGGTCCGGTACTCCTAGGATGCACATTCCACTGCCCATACACTCCTGGTCCTCTGCCCACCAAGCTGCCCCTCTTCCCGCCTTTGCCGGCCTTGTCAGCCTTTTTATACACCTCCCTCCACAAGTCATCTACAGGAAGTAATTGCGCCATCTGCTGGTAGTGCTGAACGCTCTGGCTGACGTCTTCTTCGAAATCGTCCATAGTATCGACTTCGGACGCTTTCGAGCGCATCTTGCGCACTTTCGATGGGACTGAGGCAGAGGGCTTCAGTAGCTTTAGAGCCTCCCTTAGCTCTCTATCGTCAGAGCTAATCTGCGCTTTCAAGTACGCAAGCGACTCTGAACTCGTTGGATCTGCGCCGCTCAGACTCGCCATGACGGGAACGCGGGGCGTGTATGGATACAGCTGCGGCTGCGGCGGGTCGTGGGGGACAATCTTCGGATCCAACTTTGCCTCTGCGCCCTTATCCAGCAGCGCCATGATGTCGAGGCTTTCGCCGTGCGGGATCGGTGTGGAGTGGCTCGGCGTGACACAGTCCATGTCCACTTCTTTGCGGAGAACGTGGTCGATGTCTACGGCAGAGAAGTAGGCGCATGATTGGGGCAGTTCGTTGATGCCCATTTGCTGCGCGAACATTGCCCTTGTCCACAGATTGGCGATTTGCATTGCCATGGCCGCTCTGTACTTGTCGCTCTCCTTGACGAGGTACCGGATCTCATCGTGCACGGTGAGCGCTAGACGGGCGTCAATGTTGAACCGGCGCGCGAGGTACTCCATCCCCACAATCAGTAGATGCAGGTAGTCGACGCCGGACGATTGGATGGCCCAGTTGATGCGGGACGTCATGAAGCCGCCTTTTGTGAGGTAGCGGCGCTGCAAGGCTTCGGTTATGGCCGCGCCGAGAACAGGGGTTCGTGGGCGCTCTTGCTCGGCGAAATCTTCGAGTTTGTTGAAGACGAAGGATTCGGTGCCGCCGCGCCAGAAAGGGCGTTCATGCAGTTGCTTGCGCGTTGTTTTCTTGCCTTTGGTGTTGGCGTATAGGGCGTTGGCTGTGGTGCTGGTTTGAGCATCGGTAAGTCCAGGGTTAAATTGCCGGAGCAGGGTTGCTGCGAATTTGAGACCAGCGCCGTAGATGCGGCCGTAGTTGAAGACTTTGGCGTCATTCCGGGATATCCCAAGGATGGCAGCGGTGCGTGAGTGCAGGTCTGTGCCTGCGGCTTTGGTGCCCTCAAGTGTCATGAAGCCGACAGCATTGCCACCGTGGAGCTGAAAGGTTGCATCACCGACGAGACTCGCGATCCAGAGCTCTTCCGAATCGACGTCAGCGCCGACGAAGCAGTAACCTTCTGGTGCGCGAACCATGGACTTTAGCTCAGATCCTACACGGTTCTTCTTCGCATTACTGGCTGTCAGCCAGGTGTTTTCGACAGCCCGCCGTGTGATGGTACCCATGGGTATGAGCTGTGGCAAAATGAAGCCAACCTTCTTTCCTCGTCCTTTGCCAGACGATGATGTGAGCTTGGGCGTATTCGGTACCTCATTGCTGTAGACAGCCATTTGCGACATGATTCTTTCTCTCGCGCTGATCCAGTACGAGCAAGAAGCGTTCATCTCTAGAGCTTCTTTGGCGTACTCGTACTCGGAGGTCAGCTTCCCCTTCTCCATATATTGAAGATACCCCTTCGCTAACGGATTCGTGCAACGTGCCTGTGGTCCGTCTTTGTGTGGTATCTTGTAGTAGACGTGACGCTTATCGTCACGCAGCTGCAAATTCTGTTCCTCCATCATGTCCAGCTCCTTCATGCTTTTCTCGTTGAACGCGAAAACTTCGTCTATGGGTACCTGGAAAGTCCAGCCATACACATCCGACCAGACCAGAGGATAGCCCTCCCAAGATAGCCTGAGCAGTATCGGAGCGACTCGTGTTCGTATCGTCAATGCCATGGGCGCATCGTTCTTCGCGAAAAGGTCCTTGTACCATTGCGGCATGCCAGGCTTCTTTTGTCGTGCCGCTGGTCTCGGTGGATCGCCTTTCTTCTTTCCTTTCACCATTTTGACTTCCTGGCCAGACCAGTCCAGCTGGCTGAGCCAAGGGTCATTGTTATACACTTCGGGCTGATCTTTGACTTCGAGGGCCTTCTCCGCAAGATCAACGAGACGTTCCCGTACGGCAGTGCTGAGCTTCTGATATGTGGCCTCAGCATTGTTGATGTAAGCGTCCCATGTTTCGTTGACTGGCAATATCTCGGCTGCCATGAATCTGAGTGCAGCGAAGCTGACTGGGTGAGGACATGTCTCGATAAACAGTGGGAACACCTTCTGGTAGACGCGGTGTGTGATCTCCACGTCTGCAGCGCAATAGTCTAGTAGTTCGTCTAGCTTATCACGAATGCCAGCCCTATCGAGTTCGCCAAAGTACTCTCGCTGCGATTTATCGATGGTGATGTTGCAGTGAAACTTCGCTACGTCTCGTAACGAGTTGACAGCGCTCCGCCCTATCCACAGCTCTTCCTCTTCGTCTGGTATAGCGCCCGAGTCAAGAAGTGTTGACAGCTCGGCATTCTCTTCTGAGGTAGCGATCTTGTCCCTCAAGTCTCGGCTCTTCTTGTGCTTCATCCAAGACGGCCGTTGCCGCGAGCACATGCCGTTGGATGCTACGTGCAGTGACATGGTGTCGATGAACGAGTTCTTGGACTGCCGAATGTCATATTCCTCTGCAATTCTTGCCCGGTCATAGCCGATGTTGTGGCCTATGACGATGCGCGGTATCGTGGGGTCGCCCAAAGGTATGAGGTGACGGTCAGACTTGGACTCCTCCAGCAACCAGGGCGATATCCAGCCATACCATGCAGTCGGACTAACGGCGCAGGCCATACAGGCAAATGAAGTCTCTTTGTACATGACTTCGGTGTCGAAGGTCAGCATGGTCTCGTTCGGCGCATCGACTGCCTCGGTGGTCCCGTCGCTGTTGTACTTGGTCCACCCACTCCGTCTGAGCCACTTTCGCGGCTTGGGTGGTGGGTTTGCCCATGCCAGCTTCTTTGCCATGCTCAGATACGGCTCGGCGGCGTCCATGCCTAGCTTGTGGAAGTGCTCGTCCAGCGTCGCGCCTTGCAGCTCGGGCAGGTCGAAGGCGACGGGCGGCGTCGAGTCTTGGTTCTTGCCCAGCAGGTCATGGCGGGTGAGGTGATCGCGGGAGAGGGCGACAAGCTCAGGCGGCGGCTGGGTGCCTTTGCCAGGGAAGATTTGGGCGTGGACATGGCTGGAGAGGTGCTGCACCCCTATCTCGCTGAAGCGGGCTTCGGAGGGGACTGGCGGAGTCAGGCTTGTTCTGTGTAGAGACGAGAATTTCATGTACCATTGAGACTCCTCCCCTTCCTTGTGCTCTTCTCTGCATCCTTCGGCGACTGCTGTGTGCTAGCGCATCGTCGCGATGCACGCTGGTAGGCGGCGGGCGGTGGCAGCACTCCGTTCTCTTTCCTGACTGCTCTTGGTCGCGGCGCAGCATTCGCAAGTGTTCGACAGGAGCTGCAGCGCATCGTCGCATCGGGCAGCGTCACGTTATTGCATGTCGGGGGATATGCTCAGAGCCGTAGTCGTCGCAGCTCTTCGCGCTGTCGTCATTGAGTCGCGTCTAGGTCGCATCCCCACTGCGTAAATGCTGGCGAATCAAGTGCGCGCTGACGGCGTTTGTGTGCTGCAGCCCTACCCGCTGTCCCTGACGGTCACCTTCCCTGCACCCCAAAGCTTGGACGCCTTCCTATCTGCGCTGCAGGTCGGTGTGAGATAACCCAAGTCCTTCGTCTGTGATAATGTAGGGAGTGATTGAAGCCCCCTCCTACTCGCGCCACGCACCTCGCTTCACTCGATTGCCTTGCCACCATGTCGGCCTCAGGCTCGCCGCACGGCTACGAGTACCCACTCAACGGCTACGACCCCATACAGGATTGGGACTGGAGCGCTGCCTCCCCGACAGAACCTCTTGAGCCCGCCAACGACACTCCCAACTTCTTCGACAACCTACTCAACCCCACCATCGCCGACGACCCCGCGTTCGCCTACACCAACGCATCACCCTACGATATGTCCTCATCTCGTACGCAGCCAGGACGGTTATCCAACGGTTACGTCGACCTTACTTCGCCGCACGTAGACCTCACCACGCCAGACTCGCCGCCGCGGCGCAGGAAGCGCGACTCGCCGTCACCTGGACCCTCGTCCAAGCGACAGAAGCGCGAGGATCAGACAGCTGTCGAGGGCTCTAAGCCACCTGCAAAGATCGAGGAGATAGACCTGTCACAAGATGACGACACGGTTCTCGAAGTCTTGCAGAAGCAGCGTGAAGAGGCCGTCAAGGCACAAGCGAGGCCAGAAGAGACCATCACAACCTTTAACACGCTCACATGCGTCATTTGCATGGACAAACCAACGGATCTCACAGCCACAGCATGCGGTACGTCCACACGCTCACAAGACTGCACGAAGCAGCATACTGACACTCGTAGGTCACCTCTTCTGCCATACGTGCTTGATGGAGGCTCTCATTGCCGGCGAGCAACGTGGCAATCCCGGCGAACAACGCAAATCACAATGCCCTGTCTGTCGAAAGACTGTCAGCCGCAACAAGGCCACCGACATCATCCCCCTGCTGCTAAAGAAAGGTCTGGCAACCCAGCCACGGAGAAAGCTTGATGCGGCTCCTGCTTCCACCGCTTCGACTAAGGTACATTGAGAGTACTGGATTTTGCACTGGATTTCCCATTGGATTCGATTCTATCATCTCTCATTCCGGACCGATACTAAGCCCTTGTAGACCACTCGAAGGCGGTCACGAACTACAAGGCAGCAAAGGGCCCCGCGGCAGCCCGTCTACGAGGAGGAATATGTATGAACAGCAAGGAGTATGCTGGGGTTCTGTGGCATTAAGAGGACCATCTACATGGTTAGGCTTTAGCGTCTGGGGTTATACACAGCGACTGCAGGCTTCACAGAACACCACCACAAAGCGGAGCCCACGGAAGCAGTCTAGACCACTGCAGGGTCCCACCACGATAATGACGTACACGACCATGACGTACATGTATACGAAATAATGAAAGAGCTCAACACCTCAGTACCGTACCTCTGAACCTACTACTACCACGTCACTCTCCCCGTCTACACACTCCTGATCACCGCCACAGCAATGCCAGACCCCAAGCTCACCTCCTCCATCGCGATCGTCGGCGCCGGCGATGTCGGTGCAACAATTGCCTACTCGCTCATCATGAATCCCGTGGCCGGCGACATCCTACTGATCGACCCCAAGGAAGAAGTCCGCGACGCTCAAGTGCAGGACCTCTCAGACGCTACCTTCCATGGCAACACGAGCACACGCGTGCGCGCGGGTACACACAAGGAAGCAGGGCAGTGCGATATCGTCGTCTTCACAGCGGGCGCAAAACAGAAGAAAGGTACAGTCCTCCCAACATCTTAGCCAGCTCAACTGTCAGTCCAAGTCATGCATTCTAAGCCATGTCCTCATCCAAACCTGAGCCTTTCTAATACTGACTTCGCAAAGGCGAATCCCGCTCCGACCTCATCGGCCGCAACAAATCGATCCTCGAATCCGCAATCTCCGACATGCAACCCTTTGCATCTCACACCATCCTCCTCCTCGTCGCCAACCCCGTCGACGTCATCACATACTTTGCACAGGAATACTCCAAACTCCCCAAGTCCCAAGTCATTGGCTCCGGCACCTTTCTCGACAGCGCCCGCCTGCGTGGCGTGCTAGCCGCCAAAGCTGAAGTCGCAGCCAGTTCGATCGACGCGTACGTGCTGGGTGAGCATGGAGAGAGTCAGTTTGTAGCTTGGAGTGCGGCGAGCATTGGCGGAGTGCCTCTCGAGCGCGCTCTGCCGCCCAAGGTCAATCTTGATCTCGAGAACATTGCAGAAGATACAAAGAACAAGGCGACCAGTATCATCGAAAACAAAGGAGCAACCAATTATGGTATTGGTGGCGTGGCGGCGAGTATATGTAAGTCTATTCTGTTCGACCAGCGGAATATCAGACCGGTCAGTCATTATCAGGAAGAGCTTGGTGTGTGCCTTAGCATACCGGCCGTGCTTGGGAGGCAGGGACTTGTCAGGACCATAGAGATGGGTCTGAACGACGAGGAGAAGGGTAAGCTGAAGAAGAGCGCGGAAGCGCTCAAGGACATCATCAATGCATAGTTTGCATGGTGTCCGGGCCGGCTCCTGTGCCCATAGCTCTGTGAAGATATGAACGAAGAATAAGAAACTCGAACTCGATCATTTATCGTTCTGCGTTGTTGTGTATGAATACATATCAAGCCTGCTGCAAGCTACCTCATCCCCAGCTCTGTCCTGTCTACCCAAAACCAAGAAGTAGGCGCGTATATCATCTTCTCCTCTCTTCCTTCAATAGCATACACCAAATCCCCCCTGCTACCATTCATGCTCTAACTGTTTGCGAATTACCAAACACGCCAGGCTATATTCTTTTGTAGTGAGGTCACGCGGGAATCAGCGCACGCAAGGGCAATTCTTCGAGGAGCACAATCCGGTAGAAATAACATCAATCATTCAGGCCAACATTGTACTGTACGTAGACTAACACTAACTGACACTCTGGCCTCTGCCAAAAGCAGTCTCAAGGCAAATCTTCAGACCTCCAGGGGACTGATGATTGTTGAAATCTGCGTAGCTCTTCGATACATTTTCGAATTTGTCTGGGTTATAATGGTTAGTTGTAATAGGTGCTAAGGTTGGGGTGTATGACGGACCTTTGTGAGTAAACACAAATGAGGGATCGTATTTGCCCGAGGTGACGAGATCCAGAAGGAACGGGAAATACTGCAAAGTTAACACAGTAGCTGTTAGCAAATCGAAACTAAAACCCAGAATTCATCTTATTCGTCTTGGACATTTTCCACTCACCTTCTCAGCGTAGAGCTGTCCGCCGCGCAGAGTAATCGCCTTCTCCATCAACATCCCGATGGGGAAGTTGTTTGTCGAATAGAAGAAGTCGCCTATCAGAGCGACGTTTCCTCCCTTCCGCGTGGCTTTTATCACCGCACTCACAGTATCCGAGCTGTCGCCCTCGATTCCCAGCGATCTCATGGCCGCGTGCGCAATGGAGTTTGTGCTTCGGAAACCACTTGCTTCGATGCCGCGATCCAGGCCGTGCGGTTCGACGGAGAGAATGTACTTCGCCGGATCAGGATGTTCACCCACATCCACGGGGATCATGCCAAAGGACGCCGCGATGTCGAGCCGATGCGCGTCTTTGTCGACCGCGTACACCTTGCGGGCTCCTCGAAGCTTGGCCAAGCGCTGGATCGAGAGACCCACTGCGCCGCAGCCCCAGACGCCAACGACATCGTCCTTACCTACTTCGGCGAGCTCGCAGCCGTGCCAGGCCGTAGGTGTCACGTCTGCGAGACCGAGCAGCTTTTCAGCAGGCGTGTCCTTTGGGGCTTTGACACAGACTAGATCTGCGTTGGGAACGCGGCAGTACTCCGCTTGATTGCCGGGGTATCCTCCTGTGACCATGGAATACCCAAAGATGCCTGACAGCCGATGTCCATACATCTGCTCCAGCTCTTCAGACGGATTAGTCTTATCGCAAAGCGAGAACTCCTGGCGCTTGCAGTAGAAGCAATCGCCACATGCAATGACCGGTAGGATGATGACGCGGTCGCCTGCTTTCAATTTCGTGACTTCAGGTCCAATTTCCTCGACGATGCCGATGGCTTCGTGGCCCATGATTAGCCCCTTTTCCATCACGTCGTTCATGTCGCCCGCGTACATGTGCAGGTCTGAGCCGCAGATGGTGCAGTGGGTGATGTGGACGATGGCATCTTTGGGTGCGGTGATGGTGGGCTTGGGTACGACGCCTAGTTCGATCGATTTCGTGCCCGTCCAGAGAGCCGCTTTCATCTTCTCACTGGGATGAGGCTTGTATGCCGTCGTGCGCACCGGGCTTTGAGTCGATATTAGAGCTGTCGTTCTTTCTCCTTTCGATGATAATCAACTTACTCCGGAACTTCCGTCATTGTAATGTCTTGTTACTGGATGAGCCGTTGAGGTGAAGAGAAGTAACGTGTATTGAACCACAGAACCTTGTACTGTTGTATGCTCGAGGAGATCTTTCCAATGTGACCTCAGTGATGAAAGAGAATATGCTGATTCCCAACGGCAAGTCAAGCTATATATGCAAGAACCACAGTGCCCATCTCTTCGACGCATGATTCCGAAGTTCAGTCACAGTGACCCGTCATCCGACTGTTCCGTCATAATTTCGAAGTCATATCCTCACCTGCGCGCGCCTGAAACTCACTGACACCAAAGCCCACATGAACGTCGCACCCTATTTACCGTCGTCATCTTCACATTTGTGCTACCTAAGATGTTTGGAGGCTTGCTAGAGAACCAACCGATAAGCGAGGCTGACGTTATCTCTTTTAACAATGTAATATTTATTGTGTTATTTGTGCGTCATTCACAGGATCGAGCGGCTTGGGATCGGCCATTGTACTCTGAGTCGCTGTTGATCATGCTCGCAGAGTCCAATCAGGTAAGTGGATGACAGAGACGATCGAAATGAACCAAGTCATTGTCTCTAGTGTGGTATGTGGGCGTTCCCTCAAGATGATCTGCTGTTGAGGCAAGATCTACTGTTGAGGTAAGATCTGCCAGCACGTTCCGGGGGCTGTCTTTTAGATCGATTTGACGGTCGAGAGTATAACGTGAGGTCAAAGATGGGAATTTCTTTTTGATCAATGCTATAGAGGCAATAAAGTGTCTTAGTGTGTTTAGAAAGACGCTGGGTGGTCTCAATTATCGTTGGTCGACGGCGGAACGCATCAAAAAGATGTAGAGATGCGGCTTTATGGAACATCTCTCACCCCTTTCTTGCAATGGAAGTCAACCAATCCCGGGTAGTGTCACCCTGAAAGGGCGAACCTAGAACACAGTCGTCAGCGAGGCCATTGAATAGATGAAATGTGATGGATCTATGTACAGCCTTGCGCGTACACAGCATCTCTTCGAATAGACGATGTTTATGTTCAGACACGAAATACTGATCTTAATTTGTTAAGTGACATTCCCATGGAGTGGCTCAACGCGTCGGTGCCGAACACCTTCCAATGATTCCCTCCCACGGCTTGAGACTGATCGTGTGTTCTGAGTCATTATCGTGCGTCTCGAGCGGATAATTTCCAATTACCCACTCTAGCACCTTGAGATCTCCGAGTCCAGACCACTCCAGGTGTTTTCCAGTGAAGTTCGTAATCGTGATCCAGCTCTCTTCAGTTGAGAAGCGTCGGAACGCTACTACATCTTTGTTCTCCGAGTCTAGGATCTGAAATCCTCCATAAACAAAGACATCTTTGTGGCTCTTGCGATGCTCTATACAACGCTTCCAGTAGGATAAGACAGAGTGCGGGTCCTCCAGCTGTTTCTGAACGTTGACACGACTGTAGTCAT